>NW_006498691.1:0-16557 GCF_000471905.2 Amborella trichopoda | reverse complement strand
ATTTATACAAACATACATACATATACATATATGTATGGAAGATGCTAAGGTGAGCCCATGGAACAGAAACAGCGTAAGCCCAATTGCCCAGATTGAACCAGAGCCGATCTGACTATCAAGACTATATATCGATAATATAATTTTAGTTTTTTTTATATAAATAAAAATAGTATTAAATTTGGAGTATATACTTTTCTCATCAATGCACACCTAATAAAAATATTAAAAAAATAATTTACATAACATAAATTGACAAAAATACTTCTGGAACATTTTAGTGGTATTTTAGTCAATTTAATTTGTGCGAATTATTTTTTTATTAGATTCAACTAGTCTTGAAGAATGAGCGCTCTAAAATTTCAAACAATTTGGATTTGTAGAAAAAAATTAAAACTCAATTACAAAATACAATTGTGCTAATTGCAGCGGTCCATATTCAATCTACACACAAGTGTGAATTCCTCAATGCTCCAAGATCACCCTACTAAGATCACCCTACTATTCACTATTTTTTAACCTTCAATTATCTTAAAAACTGAAAGATTAGACTATGATAAGCAATTACTTATTGTAATATACTGACATAATATATGAATGCATTGATGATAAAGATGGCAGAAATAATAGATATGTCTATCACTATCCAAGAAGTATGCGTATAATTACGAATTTTGATGCTAAATACTATCTTAAATTGCATTTCTGAAAAACATAATAAGCACATATATTAATTGAAGAAGTAGAAGTACAAGATTAAAGAAATTACACACTTACGGATTATTATAAATACATAGGTTGGAAAATGACTACCATTCGTTAGGGCAGTAAGAAGGCAGATTAGACAAATTACAATCACACATATATGAGCAGAAAGTAAAGAGTAGCAGAAGTTACCGACTTGAGATGTGGTGCTTTTACAGAGTTGTAGAACAGTACTAAGCTACAGTTATAGAAAGAAAGCAAGAAAGAAAGAGAGCAAGAGAGAAGAGAGAGAGAGAAGACTGGGCTGAGCTTCTTGATCTGCGAGAATTCCTTGAGAAAGCCTGCTTTGCTTCAGGTAGGAGAGGTTATTTATAGCTGGAGAAGGGATGTCTTCGTGATGAAGGTATCGATGCTATTGGCTCTGAACAGATAAGGAAGCTGTGCTGAGGTGACGTTGTACTATTAGCAGGATGAGTGGAGTGCAACGTGGCTGGCTGATATTAATGCCGGAGAAGAATCGACTGACGAAGGGTCATTCGGAAGTCATTCGGGAGACATGAGGGTCCCAGAGGGAAAAGACGTGGTACTCGAGGATAGGTGGGTTGGCGAAGAAGGAATTGTCGTGTGGCGGATAGATGGTGACACGTATACAAAAGGAATCTGTGCTATGCCGCTGATCTGACATTAGTGTGTCAAATCACAAAAGGGAGAATCTTTTTTTCGTGCTATGTTGTTGTCTTATGGAGGTGTAGTCATGTCGATGATGCTTTTGCTGTCGAAGCGTGCTGTCTGAAGCAGGCTGTCGGGCTATTGGTCCGATCCCTCGCTAAAGTCTTCCATCAATAGATTTTAACAGTTTCTTCTGAGGTGGCAGGTGCCATACTAGTAGGGGCAAAGATATTGAGAAGATTTTGCTCTAATTCTTCGAGAGTAGCATTGGGGTGTGCTAGTCTCATCTTTTTTAAGTATGCAGAGGATGTGGGTAGGCTGACAGTATTATGTTCTCTTGGGTTAAGTATATTATTAGGAGGAGGTATTTGTTTAAGGGTAAAGGAGGCAAGATCAGTATTGAAGATATCCCACCATTTAATTTTCATAGTTTTGCCAAGTTTAAGGATATACTCATAGTTATGCGTATTATTCTCGGAAATAGTATAATCCCACTTGAGTATCCAAGGTATTTGGTAAATGGCCATAAAATAGAGATGAAAATCATCTAGGTCAGTGCAAGTATTATATTGTGTAAATTTGGTCTGAAAGGCTTGGAAGGAATCGGGTAGAATTTGTGTCTGGGATCCCCATAATAAGAACTAGTGGTGAAACCAATTGGGAAATCTTTCATAGATAGGAAGTTTGAATTGTTAGTACCAAGAGTGAGTATTATTTGGATTTTGATATGAGAAAACCTTGTGCCAGGCTTCTATATACTCAGGATATTTATAATATTTGTATTGAAATTCTGGATTTACTAATTTTTTCCCTTGTATGGGGTTACAATCCCAATTTTCATAAGAAAGTAATTTTTTTTTCTGAAATTTGGAATAAGCATATAATTTAGTGGTTCCTTGATAAAAGTGCACAATAGAAACAGAACCGGTTTCCATGAGAATGGATTCATACCATTCCCAAGTCTTAACTCCCTGTGATGGATTTAAGTGGTTTACAAGGTAAAGGGGAGCAAGTTTCTTTGGGTCAATTTGCACATGGTTGTCTGAAATTTGTATATCAGCCAAGAATGTTGTTTCAATATAAACGGATTTGGTAGTAGTGGAGGTTTGCTTATTTGGGTATGTTGCCGGAGAGACTGCCGGACTCGGGGTTTGTATTGGACTTTGTGGAAGAGTTTGTATCAAATATTCAGGTATGTTTGTGGATCTGAGAGGTGACATGGGTTTCAGGGTCAATGAGGGATAGCTGGGCATAAGAGGCCCAGACATGTTACAAGGTACTAAGTCCATGGGTTGCTTTCATCTAGATTTGTTTGGAGGATTATTCATATTCATATTTTTCTTAGATGGAAATAGTTGCAAACCGTATGGATTAGTATCTATGTCAGGAAGTGGTGGTAATGTACCCCTGAAAAAATTCACGGGTAAGAAAGTCAGGTAAAGAATTTGCAGAGCCGTGAAGATGCTCAATAGAGAAATCAAAAGAAGATAAAATTGCCTGCCAAAGGGCAAAGATTTGTTTGGAAACAAGGTTTCGAACATCTGTTTGCAGAATATCTTTAGCGGCTTTACAATCGGTGTGAATAAGAAAGTGTTGGTTAAGAATATCACTTTGAAATTTGCAAACGCAATGAATAATGGCAAGTAATTCTTTTTTCACAGTTGAATAATTTTTTTGTGTAGGATTCCAGGCTTTAGAAGTAAAACGAATTAGTTGTTCTTTGGAATCAATTGATTATTTTAATATACCATCAAGACCTAATTCAGAAGCATCACATTCAATTATTTTAAAAGCTGTAGGATTAGGTAGGGTTAAACACGATAATTCTTTGGCTTTTAGTTTCAGTCGTTGTACTGCCAAAGTATGGATTTCAGTCCATGGTGGAGGATTCTTTTTTAACCTGTCATATAAGGGTTTAACATCAATAGCTAGATTTTGGTAAAAATCACTTATATAATTAAGGCATTCTAAGAATCTTTGTAATTCAGTTTTATCTAAAATTTTATCAGGAAATTTGTTAGCAAATAGAATTAGATCTATCAAGTGGAATAATTGTTCCTTGATTTATATTTTGTCCTAAAAATCGATTTTTTGTTTGGAAAAGATTTAGTTTTTTAGCAGAGACTACTAATCCAACATTTTTAACTGTTTGTATGAAAGTATAAAGATGTTTAAAATGTTGATCGAGGGATTCAGAGAATACTAGAACATCATCAATATAAATTATCATGAATTTAGAAAAAGGGTTGAACATGTCATTCATTATTTTTTGGAATTCGGATGGTACATTTTTAAGACCAAAAGGCATGACATTCCATTCATATTGTCCAAAGGGGACACTAAATGATGTTTTGTACTTATCTTCTTCCTTTATCTGTATTTGCCGAACGCCAGATTTTAAATCAAATTTAGAGAAGATGACTGCATGTAAGAGTTTATCTAGTAAATCTTTTTTATTTAGAATTGGATATCGAATCCATTGTAAAAATTTATTTAGGGGTTTATAATTGATGACTAACCGTGGAACTCCTCGTTCTTGTTCGACGTTTTTGTTGACATAAAAAGCAGAGCAGCTCCAGGGAGATAAACTGGGACGTATGAGTTTCTTTTGAAGTAACTCTTTGATTTCATTATGACATGTTTGTAGTAATTCTGTATTCATTTGAATGGGTCTCGCTTTTGTTGGTATTTTTGTTTCATTAAAATTTGGTTCATATAGTAATCCAACAATATGTTGTTTTCTATTCCAAAAAGCAGTTGGTAAATCATTACATATTTCGGTTTCAATAAGTCTTTTAAGTTGTTGTATTTTTTGTATCATATCAGTGTTTTGGAGTTTTTCACTAACAATCTAATGTTTGATTTCAAGTTGTAGTGATCCTAAAAAATCTTCTTTTTGTTTGATACTATGTTTGATAGTATTAATTTCTTTGAGTTTTGGTTTATCAAAGAATTCAAATTTAATAGGGGTACCATGGATATTTGTCTCAATACCTGTATGGGAAATAGTAATGGATATAACAGAATGAGGAACGGTACACCAAGGATTACAGCATGGCTGAGTCCTTTGACCATAATAAATGTGGTAGGAAAACAATGATCTTCATTACAAATTTTAGCATTCGATAATTTATATTTAATAAATAGTCTACTTCCATCAGCAGTGTTGAGGATTTGAGTAGTTTTATCAAAGTATTTTGTAGGAACTAGTCCTTCATTAAGGCAATTCAGATCTGCACCTGAATCAACTAAGGCTAGAGTTTGAAATTCATATTCATCGCTTATTACGATGGTTACTAAAACAAACCATTTTTGTGTGATTACTTTATTTAAGACATTTACTAATTTTGTAGTGGATGATTCGCATTGATTTTTGTAATCATTGGGATGATATGATTTGAGCAAATGATCAAATTCAATGGAATCTGAGTCAGTGTCTATCTCTGAAGTTCTATTATGAAGTTCAAGAATTTGAATTCTAGTTTTTAATTGAGCTACTTCGAGCATGACTGTATTTACTTCGGCTTTGAGTTCAGCAATAGTAGGCTCTTTGTGTGCAGCTTCATGTTGACTTACACGTTTCATAATATCAGAAAAACTATAAGTATCAGGAGTTTTACTAATGGCATATGTTTTGTTTTTGTTTTTGTTAAATTAATAAACTGGGTAATTCTTTCTCGTTTTTCATCAGGGTCAGAGATTTTCTCTATTAAATCTAAAATAAGATTATCCTCTTTTGTTAGCATATGAATATCAGCAATAGGACATTTTCCTCAGTGTCAGAACTACTACTTGGAGTTGACCAATAAAAATCATCATTATGTATTGTTCTTATAAAAGATGTGTCACTACATGAAGTAGTGTCTGTATCTGAACTAGACGATGAATCATATATTTGAATAATATCATATAGTTTATTTCAGATTTGCTCGTCTAATGTAATGGCGTCTAATTTTTGTTTGACTTTGCATTGGCTTTTATAATGGCCAACTTTTCCACATTTATAGCAAACAGGTAATTTTTTACTGGTTTGATGGGATTTCTTAGAAGCAAATCTCTTGGTAAACTTCTTTGATTTCTTATATTTGGCTGGAGAAGACTTATGTGTCTTTTCTAATCGATCAACTCGATGTTTTCTCTTTTTATGGAATTTATGTATTTTATGTGGTTTATTTTTATCAAAATGATAGCCAAATTGTTCACAGAAATCACCTAATTCTTTTTTACCACTTATGTTTTGTTTATCGAGTTGTTTCTTGAGTTTCATATCTGTGCATAAGGCTAGGACTTCGGCACATATTTTCGCGGATAATTCACCTAAAGTATATTGAGAGTAGTTGATAGTACCATCATGTTTATTTTTCAGACGTTCTTTGACTTTTTCGGCGAACAGATATGGTAGACCTGCTACGAATTTTTCTTTCCAATGGTCAAGGTGGCTATCTTCTCGTATAAGTAAACGAGAGAAAAAAATGTCTTTATTCCACTTATAATGGGATAATGTGGGACAACGTAAATTTGATAAAAGATCAGCAGTTCGTGCTTCTAGTATGACAGTATTTCCTATGAAGTGAAGCGCAATTGTATAAATAAGTGAATGGACAGCATCGCTTTCAATATATAAAACATCTTGATTTTGTTCATTTTTTGTTGTCCATTGACGAGTATTTGTTAATATTTGTTGTTTTGTTTGATCATTTAGATGGGAATCCCACCATCCTCTCGCCATCTAGTAAATCCTGAAACGATGGCTTTTTCAATTTCCTGATCATGGCTACCAGCCATTTTACATGCTGAAGCATACATAGTCATATGTTTCATTGTATTTAGTATGCGATGGTCTGAAATTCCATCAATATTCCAATCTATAATGGTTCGACCAGTGTATGTAGATGTATGACTTGTAAGGTCTTCTTCTAATTGGATATCAACTGGAGTTGGTCTCTTATAGTATGGTCGAGCATTTATTGGTTGCCAATTTTTACTGTAATTGACTCGATTTATCGTATCTGGGGAAATATGGTGTTCAGAAAATGCTTTTTGTATATTTGTTATTGTGTTTTTGATTGGAGGTTCAATATTTTCATTTTCTTGAAACATCATTTCTTCTTGGAGAGTCATATTATCATGCTCTGGGATTTTTGTTTTCCCTCTATCGTTTTCGGATATAAAAAGTTTCTCTTTGGGTTCTTTTAGTTCTAATCTGGATAATTTGGAAATTAATTGATCCATGAGTGTTTTATTATCATTGCCGATATGGATCTTTTAATTATCTAATTCAGGAGGAGGTTTAAAGAATGATTGTTTTGGTTCTTTATATGATATGGAAGGAAATAATAAATTTTCTATTCTAATAGTTAGTTTTCCAATAGTTTGAAGATAGAGATTTGTATAATTGTTTTGTTCAATTATATGTGGGAGTAATTCCATGCGAGATAGATTAGCGTTATTTAATTTATAAGGTGTAGCTACTATTTCGTATACTACTATTTGGGATGAAGATCCTATGTTATTAGTATTTGGTCGTGTAGTGGCTGTATCAGAAATTCCTTGTATTTTAAGACTTTGTTCACGAGGATGCATAGCTTTGATTGTTTTTCCTTATGTATTATTGAATACTGTATACTGGGTTTCGAGTATATTTATGTCAAAATCGGGGATAGGAATTTGTTTTTGGTGTAAGATATCTTTTAACCAATCAAAGAAACATGTCCTTTTGTTTCCTTGCTTTCTCCATTTGTTGAACTTTTTATGGAATAAAGAGATGAGTTTGGGATCAAAAGTATCTATATACCATTCTCTGATATATTTATTTTCTTGGGATAAATAATCATTGACTATGAATTGATTATCTAATTTTTCTTCTAATTGTAAGACTTGAATAGATTCTGCTTCATCAGGTTCTTCATGAGCTTGTTTATATTGAGGAATGATAATATTATCTGATGTTCGCATTAGTCCATCAATTTGTGGTTTCATCGACGTAGTAGATGTTGATGGAATGGTTATGATTGGAGGAATTATGTTATATGACGTAACAGATTTTCTTGCTGGTTCTGGTTTTCGGAAAGAATAAGTACTTGAAGTACTAGAGATGGATGAGTCATCCATTGGTTGCCAAGATCTATTATTTGTGAATTGGATTTCAATATTTCCATCTGTATGTTCAATAATTTTATCTGGAATATTTTGAATTGATGTTTGTGATGGTTGGTTCTCATTATGAATGGACCATGTTTGTGGTAGGATAATATTTGACCAAGATATTGTCTTTGGGATGATGGTATTTGATTTTTCTATATTGGTTTGAAAGAATATAGTTTGTCCTCGTGTATCTACGTTAAGTACATTGGGACATAAAGTATTCATTACTTTGTAATACAGACGATATACGATGGCTATATTTTGAGATCCTATTAGCATATCAAATCCCTGGGTTTTCAGGTTTAATGACATGACGTTTAAAATATTTGGATCTGTAAGTGATACAGAATAATTAGGGAAACAATTAAAATAAATAGGTCCACTACATAAACTTGATTCAACCATTCCTAGTAATGAGTCGGAAAATCTATTATGTTTAGTATCACGTGAACATACTAGGATAGAATTATTAAGTCCTAGGCGAGTTAAGGGTTTAACTGCAATTTGTATTAATCCTATATGGAGATATTTATAATTGTTTGTTTTATGGACTTGTAATATTTTATATGATAATAATTGGAAATCTTCTTGGTTACTTGTAACAGCTAGAGTCTGTTCGACTGTTTTGATAGCATATCCTATTTTTAGTTCGAATTTACCTTATTTATACACATCTGATATTGGAACCTTTGGTATGTTTCGGTTTTGGATTTGGGTTTCTATATCATTGATAATAATTTCTTCTTTATTTTTAACTCTTAGAGTATTACTAGTAGAACTACTTACTTTATCAGATAGATTCTTAATAAATTTTTCCATTATTAGGTTGCAGTTGAGTGTTATCTGGACAGTCCTCTGTGACTACCTCTTATGTCTCTTTTGACCTCAGCGGCTCTCCTGGCCTTAACGGTCTATAGACAGGGTGTCTGAGCATCTATAACCCCAATGCTCGGAACAACTTTTTTAATGGATTAATTTAATAAGTTTCCTTAGATAAAATACTTAGTGGTACTAGTTTTACTGTTAACATGGTTGGCTTTGATACCATAAATGCGCCAAGATCACCCTATTAAGATCACTCTACAATTCACTATTTTTTAACCTTAAATTATCTGAAAAATTGAAACATTAGACTATGATAAACTATTACTTGTTGTAATATACTGACATAATATAAGAATGCTATGATGATAAAGATGGCAGAAATAATAGATATGTCTATCACTATCCAAGAAGTATGCGTGTAATTACAAATTTTGATGCAAAATACTATCTTAATCTGCATTGCAGAGAAACATAATAATCACATATATTAATTGAAGAAGTAGAAGTACAAGATTAAAGAAATTACACACTTACGGATTATTACAAATACATAGGCTCGAAAATGACTACCATTCGTGAGGGCAGTATGAAGGCAGAGTAGACAAATTACAATCACACATATATGAGCAGAAAGTAAAAAGTAGCAGAAGTTATCGACTAGAGGTGTGGTACTTTTACAGAGTTGTAGAACAGTACTAAGCTACAGTTATAGAAAGAAAGCAAGAAAGAAAGAAAGCAAGAGAACAAGAGAGAGAGAGAAGACTGGGCTAAGCTTCTTGATCTGCGAGAATTACTTGAGAAAGCCTCCTTTGCTTCAGGTAGGAGAGGTTATTTATAGCTGAAGAAGGGATGTCTTCGTGATGAAGGTATCGATGCTATTGGCCCTGAAGAGATAAGGAAGCTGTGCAGAGGTGGTATCGATGCTATTGGCTCTAAAGAGATAAGAAAGCTGTGTTGAGGTGACGTTGTACTATTGGCAGGTAGAGTGAAGTGCAATGTGGCTCGCTGATATTAATGCTGTAGAAGATTCGACTGATGAAGGGTCATTCGGGAGTCATTCGGGAGACATGAGGGTCCCAGAGGGAAAAGACGTGGTACTCGAGGATAGGTGGGTTGGCGAAGAAGGAATTGTCGTGTGGCGAATAGATGGTGACACGTATACAAAAGGAATCTGTACTATGCCGTTGATATGACATTACTGAGTCAAATCACAAAAAGGAGAATCTTTTTATCGTGCTATGTTGTTGTCTTATGGAGGTGTAGTCATGTCGATGATGCTTTTGCGGTGGTGAGGTCTAGACATGCTTTTGCCGTCGAAGCGGGCTGTCGGAAGCGGGCTATCGGGCTATTGGTCAGGTCGCTGGCTAAAGTCTTCCATCAATGGATTGCCGGACTGAACCGTTTCTTCTGAGGTAGCAGGTGCCGTACTAGTAGAGGCAAAGATTTTGAGAAGATTTTGCTCTAATTCTTCGAGAGTAGCATTGGGGTGTGCTAGTCTTATCTTTTTTAAGTATGCAGAGAATGTGGGTAGGCTGACAGTATTATGTTCTCTTGAGTTAAGTATATTATTAGGAGGAAGTATTCGTTTAAGGGTAAAGGAGGCAAGATCAGTATTGAAGATATCCCACCATCTAATTTTGATAGTTTTGTCAAGTTTAGGGATATACTCATAGTTATGCGTATTATTCTCGAAAATGGTATAATCCCACTTGAGTATCCAAGGTATTTGGTAAATGGCCATGAAATAGAAATGAAAATCATCTAGGTCAGTGCAAGTATTATATTGTGCAAATTTGGTCTGAAAGGCTTGGAAGGAATCGGGTAGAATTTGTGTCTGGGATCCCCATAATTAGAACCAGTGGCGAAACCAATTGGGAAATCTTTCATAGATAGGAAATTTGAATTGCAAGTACAAAGAGTAAGTATTATTTGGATTTTGATATGAGAAAACCTTGTGCCAGGCTTCTATATACTCCGCATATTTATAATATTTGTATTGAACTTTTGGATTTACTAATTTTTTCGCTTGTATGGGGTTACAACCCGATCTTCATAAGAAAGTAATTTTTTTATCTGAAATTTCGAATAAGCATATAATTTAGTGGTTCCTTGATAAAAGTGCACAATAGAAACAGAACCGGTTTCCATGAGATTGGATTCATACCATTCGCAAGTCTTAACTCCATGTGATGGATTTAGATGGTTTATATGGTAAAGGGGAGCAAGTTTATTTGGGTCAATTTGCAACTGGTTGTCAGAAATGTGTATAACAGCCAAGAATGTTGTTTCAATATAAACGGATTTGGTAGTAGTGGAGGTTTGCTTATTTGGGAATGTTGCCGGAGAGAATACCGGACTCGGGGTTTATATTGGACTTTGAGGAGGAGTTTGTATCAAATAGCCAGGTATGTTTGTGGATCTGAGAGGTGACATGGGTGTCCAGGTAAATGAGGGATAGCCGAGCATAAGAGGCCCAGACATATTACAAGGTACGAAGTCCATGGGTTGCTTTCATCTAGATTTGTTTGGAGGATTATTCATATTCAAATTTTTCATAGAAGGAAATAGTTGCAAACCGTATGGAATATTATCTATGATATTATTCAAATATATGATTCATCGTCTAATTCAGATACAGACACTACTTTTAGTAGTGACACATCTTTCATAGGAACTACCATAAAAATCATCATTATGTATTATTCCTATAAAAGATGTGTCACTACTTGAAGTAGTGTCTGTATCTGAACTAGACAATGAATCATATATTTGAATAATGTCATAGATATTATTCCATACGGTTTGCAACTATTTCTTGCTAATAAAAATATTGATATGAATTATCCTCCAAACAAATCTAGAAGGAAACAACCTATGGACTTAGTACCTTGTAATATGTCTGGGCCTCTTATGACCAGCTACCCTCATTGACCCTGACACCTATGTCACCTCTCAGATCCACAAACATACCTGAATATTTTATACAAACTCCTCCTCAAAATCCAATATAAACCCCGAGTCCGACATTCCTTCCGGCAACATACCCAAATAAGCAAACCACCACTACTACCAAATCCGTTTATATTGAAACAGCATTCTTGGCTGATATACCAATTTCTGACAACCATGTGCAAATTGACCCAAATAAACTTGCTCCCCTTTACCTTGTAAACCACTTAAATCCATCACATGGAGTTAAGACTCGCAAATGGTATGAATCCAATCTCATGGAAACCGGTTATATTTCTATTGTGCACTTTTATCAAGGAACCACTAAATTATATGCTTATTTCAAATTTTAGATAAAAAAATTACTTTCTTATGAAGATTGGAGTTGTAACCCCATACAAGGGAAAAAATTAGTAAATCCAGAATTTCAATACAAATATTATAAATATGCTGAGTATATAGAAGCCTGGCACAAGGTTTTCTAATATCAAAATCCAAATAATACTCATTCTTGGTACTTGCAATTCAAACTTCCTATCTATGAAAGATTTCCCAATTGGATTCGCCACTGGTTCTTATTATGGCGATCCCAGACAAAAATTCTACCCTACTCCTTCCAAGCCTTTCAGACCAAATTTGCACAATATAATACTTTCATTGACCTAGATGATTTTCATCTCTTTTTCAAGGCCATTTACCAAATACCTTGGATACTTAAGTGGGATTATACTATTTCTGAGAATAATATGCACAACTATGAGTGTATCCCTATACTTGGCAAAACTATTAAAATTAGATGGTGGGATATCTTCAGTATTGATCATGCCTCCTTTACCCTTAAACGAAGACCTCCTCCTAGTAATATACTTAAACCACAAGAACATAATATAGTCAGCTTACCCACATTCTCTGCATACTTAAAAAAGATGAGACTAGCACACCCCAATGCTACTCTTGAACAATTAGAGCAAAATCTTCTCAATATCTTTGCCCCTACTAGTACGGCACCTGCCACCTCAGAAGAAACGATTCAGTCCGGGAATCCATTGATGGAAGACTTTAGCCAACGACCTCACCAATAGCCCGACAACCCGCTTCTGACAGCCCGCTTCAACAACAAAAGCATGACTATACCTCACCACAGCAAAAGCATCATCGACATGACAACACCTTCGTAAGACAACAACATAGCACGATAAAAAGATTCTCCCTTTTGTGATTTGACTCAGTAATGTCATATCAGCGGCATAGTACAGATTCCTTTTGTATACGTGTCACCATCTATTCGCCACACGACAATTCCATCTTTGCCAATTCACCTATCCTCGAGTACCACGTCTTTTCCCTCTGGGGCCTTCATGCCTCCCGAATCACTCCCGAATGACCCTTCGTCAGTCGAATCTTCTACGGCATTAATATCAGCCAGCCACGTTGTACTCCACTCATCCTGCCAATAGTACAACGTCACCTCAGCACAACGTCCTTATCTCTTCAGAACCATAGCATCGATACCACCTCAGCACAACTTCCTTATCTCTTCAGAGCCAATAGCATCGATACCTTCATCACGAAGACATCCCTTCTCCAGCTATAAATAACATCTCCTACCTGAAGCAAAGTAGGCTTTCTCAAGGAATTCTCGCAGATCAAGAAGCTCAGCCCAGACTTCTAGCTTTTTCTCTCTCTCTCTCTTTCTTTCTCTCTCTCAAGACAGTAGCTTTCTTTCTTTCTCTTTCTCTCTCTTAAGACAGTAGCTTTCTTTCTTTCTCTCTCTCTCACTTCTGCTAGTAGCTAAGTACTATTCTAAAACTCTGTAGAAGTACCGCATCTCAAGTCGGTAACCTCTGCTTCTTTTTACTTTATGTTCATATATGTGTGACTGTAATTTGTCTACTCTGCCTTCTAATTGCCCTCACGAATGGCGGTCGTCTAGCCTATGTATTTGTAATAATTCGTAAGTGTATTATTTTTTTAATTTTGTACTTCTACTTCTTCAATTAATATATGTGATTATTATGTTTCTCAGAAATGCAATTTAAGATAGTATTTAGCATCAAAATTCGTAATTACACGCATACTTCTTCGATAGTGATAGACATATCTATTATTTCTGCCATATTTATCATTATAGCAATCTTATATTATGTCAGTATATTACAACAAGTAATAGCTTATCATAGTCTAATCTTTCAGTTTTTAAGATAGTTGGTAGATAGTGCTTAGATAGGGTGATCTTGCGGCATTTATGGTATCATGTTAAATTAATAAACTGAGTAACTATTTCTCGTTTTTCATCAGGGTCAGAGATTTTCTCTTTTAAATCTAATATAAGATTAGCCACTTTTGTTAGCGTAGCAATATCAGAAATAGGACATTTGCATATTTCTTCCTCGATGTCAGAACTACTACTTGGAGTTGACCAATAAAAATCGTCATTATGTATTGTTCCTATAAAAGATGTGTCACTACTTGAAGTAGTGTCTGTATCTGAACTAGACGACGAATCATATATTTGAATAATATCATATATATTATTCCATAAGGTTTGCAACTATTTCTTGCTAATAAAAATATGAATATGAATAATCCTCCAAACAAATCTAGAGGAAAACAACCCATGGACTTAGTTCCTTGTAATATGTCTGGGCCTTTTATGCCCAGCTATCCCTCATTGACTTTGACACCCATGTCACCTCTCAGATACACCAACATACTTGAATATTTGATACAAACTCCTCCTCAAAGTTCAATACAAACCCTGAGTCCGGCATTCTGTCCAGCAACATACCCAAATAAGCAAACCTCCACTACTACCAAATCAGTTTATTTTGAAACAGCATTCTTGGCTGATATACCAATTTCTAACAACCATGTACAAATTGACCCAAATAAACTTGCTCCCCATTACCTTATAAACCACTTAAATCCATCACATGGAGTTAAGACTCGCGAATGGTATGAATCCATTCTCATGGAAACCGGTTCTGTTTCTATTGTGTACTTTTATCAAGGAACCACTAAATTATATGCTTATTCCAAATTTCAGATAAAATAATTACTTTCTTACAAAGATTGGGGTTGTAACCCCATACAAGGGAAAAAATTAGTAAATCCTGAATTTCAATACAAATATTATAAATATGCTGAGTATATAGAAGCCTCGCACAAGGTTTTCTCATATCAAAATCCAAATAATACTCACTCTTGGTACTTGCAATTCAAACTTTCTATCTATGAAAGATTTTCCAATTCGTTTCGCCACTGGTTCTTATTATGGCAATCCCAGACACAAATTCTACCCGATTCCTTTCAAGCCTTTCAGACCAAAATTGCACAATATAATACTTGCACTGACCTAGATGATTTTCATCTCTATTTCATGGGCATTTACCAAATACCTTGCATACTCAAGTGGGATTATACTATTCTTGAGAATAATACGCATAACTATGAGTATATCCCTAAACTTGGCAAAACTATCAAAATTAAATGGTCGGATATCTTCAGTACTGATCCTACCTCCTTTACCGTTAAACGAATACCTCATCTTAGTAATATACTTAAACCAAAAGAACCTAATACAGTCAGCCTACCCACATTCTCTGCATACTTAAAAAAGATGAGACTAGCACACCCCAATGCTACTCTCAAAGAATTAGAGCAAAATCTTCTCAATATCTTTGCCCCTACTAGTAGGGCACCTGCCACCTCAGAAGAAACGGTTTAGTCCGGCAATCCATTGATGGAGGACTTTAGCCAGCGACCTGACCGATAGCCCGACAGCCCTCTTCAGACAGCCCGCTTCGACAGCAAAAGCATGACTAGACCTCACCACAGCAAAAGTATCTTCGACATGACTACACCTCCATTAGACAACAACATAGCACGATAAAAAGATTCTCCCTTTTGTGATTTGACTCTGTAATGTCATATCAACGGCATAGTACATATTCCTTTTGTTTACGTGTCACCATCTATTTGCCACACGACAATTCCTTCTTCGCGAACCCATCTATCCTCGAGTATCACATCTTTTCCCTCTAGGACCCTCATGTCTCTCGAATGACTCCCGAATGACCCTTCGTCAGTCGAATCTTCTACGGCATTAATATCAGCTAGCCACGTTGCACTCCACTCATCCTGCCAATAGTACAACGTCACCTCAGCACAGCTTCCTTTTCTCTTCAGAGCCAATAGCATTGATACCTTCATCACGAAGACATCCCTTCTCCAGCTGTAAATAACCTCTCCTACCTGAAGCAAAGCAGGCTTTCTCAAGGAATTCTCGCAGATCAAGAAGCTCAGCCCAGTCTTTTCTCTCTCTCTTGTTCTCTTGCTCTCTTGCTTTCTTGCTTTCTTTCTATAACAGTAGCTTAGTACTATTCTACAACTCTGTAAAAGTACGACATCTCAAGTCGGTAACTTCTGCTCTTCTTTACTTTCTGCTCATATATGTGTAATTGTAATTTGTCTACTCTGCCTTTCTACTGCCCTCACGAATTGCAGTCATTTTCCAGCCTATGTATTTGTAATAATTCGTAAGTGTGTAATTTCTTTAATCTTGTACTTCTACTTCTTCAAATAATTTATGTGATTATTATGTTTCTCAGAAATGCAATTTAAGATAGTATTTGGCATCAAAATTCGTAATTACACGCATACTTCTTGGATAGTGATAGACATATCCATTATTTCTGCCATCTTTATCATCATAACATTCTGATATTATGTTAGTATATTACAACAAGTAATAGCTTATCATAGTCTAATTTTTCGGTATTTAAGATAATTTAATATATATATATATATATAGATATATATGCTATGGTATGCCAATTCGTGTACTGCTACAGTAAACACCGAACGGCCCAGATAGAATCTGGGCCAATCTGATGATCATTGATGTCCAATAGTTTTTTTTTTTCATTTGTCTTTTACAAATCAGAATGATATGAAATTTGGAGTGTGTATTCATCAAAAATAAGAAAACCTACAAAAAAAATCAAAAAAAATATTTTACTTCAAATAAATTGACCAAAATA
Organism: Amborella trichopoda; assembly: GCF_000471905.2. Next base: position 226 of record NW_006498691.1, on the reverse strand, counting down.
CCCTTAAATTTTTTCAGGGGTATTTTGGTAAATTTATTTTTTGTGAATTATTTTTTTTTCTATTTTATTAAGTGCGCCTCACTAAGATATATAGATGCTCTAATTTCGGATCATTCTGATTTGTCTAAAAAAAATTAAAATTCAAACACTCTCAGACAACCATGACCGTCAGATCGGTCCAGATTTGATCCGGACTGTTGGCCGTTTACTGTAGCGGTACACACAT
>NW_006498695.1:0-21451 GCF_000471905.2 Amborella trichopoda | reverse complement strand
AGTGTGACTCTTGATGATGGGGATTTCTTGTGCCACTTTTGGGGGTGTATCTTGGAGTGGAATTCCATATGCGTTACCCCTTTCATTTCCCCTTTCTTCGGTTATGAGCTTGGAGCTAAGATCATCCCCACTGCTTTGATCTTGAGTATCCTTAGTCATTAACTCATGGGTAAGGTTATGCTCATTTTGTTCTTCATCAATAGAACTTTCCAGTTAATTTCTTCTTGTGCTCCAAGTCCTTTGTGGATATTCTTCGGGTTTGGGCACAGCTTGTGATTCTCCTTTGTTAATTAGGTTGACATCAGAATTTTTTGTCGAAGCATCTATAGTTTCTTGTTTTTCTATGTCATCAGCCTCTTTCTTTTTGACACTTATCGTGTCATTATCAATGAGGTCCTGAACTCTATGTCTGAAAGCTCGACATTCCTCAGTGCTATGGGCATAGTTTTGATGTCAATCGCACCATCAAGATGTATCGTCTCCATGGAAAGGAGGAATCTTGGCAGTTGTCGGTAATTCTATGAGCCTTGCCTAAAGCAACTTCTTCATGGCATCGATCATAGGCACATCAATGGGAGTGAATTCCCTTGGTGTGGAAATATGCATTCTCCATGTGGTAGAATGAATTTTGGTCTTTTCTTGTGAATGGTTTGCAAAAGGGTTGTTTTTCTTGATCATGTTCACCTCTCCCTTTTGAGAAGATTTTTTGACTGCGGCTTTATCTTCCTTGGGTCACTCATATCACGATTGTTTACAGCACAGATTTGAGCAATCTAATGATGTAGATCACCCTGATCTAACACTTTAAACTGATAGAAAAGAAATGAAATGAAACAATGGTAGAGAAAGTGGGAACAATCAAATTCAGATCTGAGAACAGATCTACCCAGAAACAAGCAGACCTGCTCTATGATTTGTGGCTGAGTCAGCATGATCAGAAGCATTTCAAAACATGATTTTCAATCAAAATGAATCAAAGTCAGATCAAATTAAATACAATAAAATAAAATAGGAAATGAAGGAGACCAGGCCGGATGACTCGGGCTCCCGAGCCCTTGGGGTTCGCCCGTATCAGAACCGGTTCCCCTTGCCCTTCTAGTATAGATGTCGATCAATAAGTCTCTGGTAGTGGTAGGGTAGTTGTGCCCTAGAAATGGTTTAGAACTAGGATGATTGTGCCCTAAGTCTAAGGTTTCACAGGCTGGGATTCCTCTCTAGGGTCTCTCTGTGTCTCTCACATAGTCTAGGGTTTCAGTTTCTCTAATCCCCTGTCTCTCTCGCAAAAATATCTCTCTTTTAGATGGTACCCAAAATAGGTTTTGTTTTTATGGGGGATTTGTTGAGGCAGGGTTATCCCCATCACCAACAAATACGTAGTCAAAACCAATCATTTATTTTTTAAAATTTAGATTTGACTGACACGGACACAAGATAACCACAAAACACAAGAAAATACGTAAAACTTGCTTGGGCCAAAATGCGGCAGGGGGTAGTGTTGCCCAGACTAGGGCGACCAGCCTGTGTCACCCAGGTCCAGCCTGGCCAAAACCAAATTTTTGTATTGGGTCTTGTAAATCTATGTCTTGTGAAGCTCTCAAAACAAATTTGAGATTTTTTACTATTTTTAATGATTTTTTTCATAAAATAGCGTGTTTATTAAATTTCGTGTCAAAACAGGCATCTGCTAGGTTCTGGGCTGGCAAAATGGTTCCAGTTCACAGGATAAGTTGTATGACCTATGGATTTTTGGTTTACTAGGCCATTTTGATCATAAGAATCTGAGAAAACCACAAAACTTGCCAGATTTAAGCAGGGTGTCTATAGTTGCCCCTCTTTGGCACTCCCTGTTCTTCGAGGTATAGGAGATTGGAAAAGAAGTAGACACGCTGTCATTCCATGTCCTTCAAGGGGCAGACGAACGCGCACTCCCTATCCTTCAAGGGGCAGTTGAGTAGCAATAGTAGACTCTTTGACGTTCCCTGTCCTTCGAGAGGCAGGAGAATGTCAAAGATAAATGTCATTCCGACGTCACGTGGGTAGATGGCACACCAACTATCCCTCCAAGTCATTACACTCCCATGCTCACCCACCTAGGGCATTTTCTTCCTAGGGTTTATGGCGTGAGGTGTCGATGAGTTACGCAAGCTTGAAACTCGAGGAGGATTTTACAGCCATGCACTTGACCTCAGGGTTTTCTCAGTTTGAAATTTTTGACCCTGGCGATTTCTTTGATTTCCTTAGGGGTTTCCTAAGGATGTCTATAGGAAAAGGCTCTCTATAGGACAAGACTTGTTTGATCAATTCCGAATAGAGAGGTGAGGCAGCAATGCGGTAATTGCAGCAACGCGGTGTTCATTATATACGGGCGCCCACGGTCCTTCATTTTTACAAGTCTTTTTATAAAAATTTTAATGTAGGAAGGGATTTAAAACAGAACCCAGAGCAGGGACAGGCTACAATTTTAACAAAGAAATTAATGTTTTTTAAAGCACAAAAAATATAGTGAAAATTTTGAAAAGAGAGAGATATTTTGAAAAACAATGTTGCTTAGCAGTTTTAGCTCTTGCAACCATAGAGCCCTCTAAGCAGTTTAGCATCATGCCGCAATGGATGGTGTAGTCGGCAGTTATGCTCATACGGCCGACCGTGGAATTTTTATTTGTATTTTATATTTTTTTTTTGCTACCTTATTGGGGGGTGGTTTTCTTTTACAGTTTTACCACTTGTGACCCCTTTGGTGGACCCTATGTTAGCGTATCGGGTCCTTGCTTGAGTTTTCAAGACGAGGAATCGTCAAGTATTTCTTTATCTTCTAACGTCACCTCTTTTGTTGCAATTCAAGGAGAGTTCTCTAGAGTTTTGAGTGAAACAGAGTCTTGAAAATAAGGATATTGCCCCTAGGTGTTCAGAATCTCTTTGGATTTTCGATGTTGTTCCTCCACCACCCTCCTTTCGAAGTTTCAGACGATCTAGGTCCTTAACAATGTTTCGTCAGGCTAATGCTTATTGATTTTCTTTTAACACCACTTTGACTCAGAGGAAGGACTAGAAGAGGTTTAGAGATAAAATACGTTGGAGTGTAGAAGGAGAGAACTTCTTTATTTTATCTCATCTCCCCAGGGTTCCTATAGGATTTTTAGCCCGATGACATTTTTTCTAACGCTAGGAAGTCCTTTCGAAATTTTAGCCCTACGGATGAGATTTTTTATTTATTTTCTCATCGCCCCGGGATTCCTTTCAAATTTTCAGCCCGTGACATTTTTTTCAACACTTGGGAATCCTTTCGGATTTTAGCTCAACATATGAGATTTTCTTTTCTTTCTTTTTTTTGTCCCTTTTTTTTCTTTTTTCGAAGAAGAAGAAGAAGAAAAGAATGACAAAGGAAGAGGAGGGGAAAGAAGAGTCAAAGGGTGCCTCTTTTTGTTCTTTTTAGCAATTCACCTTAAGATCGCATATGGTCGACCATCTTTCTCACCACCAAGCCGCAGGGAGGTTCGAATATCGATCTTCCTCTGATTTCCCTTGACCTGGGTTGGCATCGAAAATCGTTTTAACAGTGGTTGTTGAATCTCCATTGAATTTTTCCATTAAAATGCTCCACTTGAACCTTGATTTTGGGACTAAAAATCACTCTTAGTTTCCTAATTCCTTAGTCTTCTGTAACGACAGATAGGCCCATCAGGGTTTTCCCATTAATGGAGTACTTTATGTTACACATTAAGCGTTAATGCCTTCTGGAGTATGAGGCATGAATGCCTCATTTGGCTATTTGCAATGGGTGAGTGATCACCCAATTCCTTTTCGGTAATATTTTTCATTGCAAATTTCAAATTGTTTCTCGAGGGTTAACTCCGTAGTAGACTCCTTCTCAGTGCTCAAGCTTAGATGAGACTCTAGCATAAGAGGAGTGGTTGAGTTGGTAATAGATGGCCTTATGACATGTTAGGAGTCAACAAAGAAGGGTTCAATCTCATTAGTTGTCCCTATTGTATCATCTTCGTGAGAGGATTTTTCCCTTATTAAATATTTTGATGGGGTTGCCACTGCAAGGCTTTCCGTTCCATTGGGAACTTGCTCTTCACAGGATGCAATCTCTTGACATGGTGGTGCTCCGGTTATCGAAGTTGTGCTCATGTTGTTAATGACTTTTAGAGACCCTGCCTCTTGAGGAGGTAGCATGATCATATTTTCAATATTCAATTTTTGATCCCAGAATGGTGGATCACTCAAGAAATTTTGTGAAGGTGGCCCCGATGGGCCCTTAGAATTTTCAAAGGTTCGACTTCTTTGGACATTTGAGGTGTTGGCCCCTTATTTGGACGTGTAGTGTGAAACTTGGGGGTGTTGGCCTCTCATTTGGAAGATGATCCCCTCCCATTAGCTCTGACCATGTCAATCTCTAAGGTATCATCTTCGTCATACTGGTCCCACTTAGGAGGGTCATCAAAGTTCGGGGACGAAGAGTTTCCTCTAAGAAGACTCAAAAGATCTTCTTCATCCTCTTGAAGGTAATGATCGCCAGCGAATATGAATTGACTATGATCATCCTCTTTGTCTCTGTTCTCAATCATATGAATGATAACATCCTCCTTTGAGTTACTCGGAGCTCCCATTTCTTCGGTTGTTATGGCCATAGTTTTAGGGAGAGGGTTTGTGAAGATACCCATCTTTTAATTAGATTCCTCAATAGGTTGATTTCTAAGTCTGACAGTGATGTCCTCCCTGTTGATCAACCCTTGAATCACCCTCTTCAAATAGAAACAGTTTTGGTAATTATGAGCATGGTTTCTGTGCCACTTGCACCATCTAATCTTATCCTTAACCTCAAATGGTGGTTCAGATGGTGGCCGGAGTTGGACCATGTTTTTCTTCAAGAGTAACTCTAGCACTTTTTCTAACGAGTCTTTGAGGGGAGTGAAGTTGTCATCTCGTCAACGATTGTTATTTTAAGCGTTAGCTCTAGGCTGAACCCTTTGATTTGATTTCTATTGTTATATTGGGTGGCTGAACCTAGAGCAGGTCCGTTAATGACAAACTCATTAACTTGACCGGAAACATTCACCTTACCATTGGCCTTTAAATAAATTTTTTTTTTTTTTTTAAAGACTAGTGGCCCTTAAAAAAAAAAATTTCCTTTTTTCTCTCTCCCACACCCTATGACACATACACACACTTTCTCTCTCTCAATCTTTTCTTCCTATTTTCTCTCAATCTCCTTTCCGTATTTCTTCTCCCTATTTTCTCTCAATCTCCCTTCTCTATTTTCTCTCCCAATTTTTTCTCATTCTCCCTTCCCTATCTCTATCTAAATCTTCAATAAATTTCCTCTAAAGGGATTTGTTGCTATCTAAGTAAATTTCCTCTCATATCTATCTATTCCCCAAAATCCTCTTAACAACTCACACACCTCATCCCACGTAACTTAAAGTCATGTATTATTGATATGAAAAACTATCCCATGAATACCAAAGAAGAAAAATTATTCCATGAATATCAAAAAAGATTAAGGAAGAAGAGACCAAATAATGTTTTGAACGTGAATACCAGCAGAGACTGCTAACATTTAACCTAGTGATAACTACGGAATAACTCCAAAAAGAAAGCTCTAACTCTTAATCAAAAACTCTACCTCTTTTAATAAGATAAAGGAAAATGAATAAACAACAAGGAAACCTTATGAGGAAAGAAAAGAAGACAACAACGAACCCAAAAAAAAAAAAGGAAGCTAAACTCAGAATCCCAAAAGAAAATATTTATGCCCTTCTCTCTCTTTCTCTCTGTCTAAAACTCACATTAAGATCTAAAAATTTATAGCCATAAACAAAGACACTCAAGTTCCCTGAAACAAAGGAAATTTATTTGGAACGAATCCAAGCCCATAACAAGTTGGAGTTGGTGGAGAGAGAATAAAATAGGAAGTTGAGTAGCCTTTTTGAATAGAGATAAGCATGAACCCAAAACAACCTTTTAGAAGTAGAAATGAAACAAACACATAAACATGAACATTCTCTTATCACAAAAGTCAAATGAGTGATCTGTTTTTTCTTTTTTTTCTTTTTTTTTTTCTCTACTTACAAACTAAAATAATAATAAATAAATAAAATGAAAAGAAATACTAAGAGAAAAAGGTAACAAAAACAAGATTTTCCTACGAAAAAGATTTTTTTATTTTTTTTGTTTCTTTCGAAAAAAATTTTCTTAAAAAAAAAAGACCCTAAAAAGGAGATCGGGGGCTGCTTTTATATTATTTTATTTTTCGTTCACGGATCTAGCCCGAAATGCCCCATGGTGGGCGCCAAACTATTTATAGTGCAAAATCCAAGAGATCCTTCGAGGAAGATCCCTCAGATATGAACACCACAAACTGATTTTAAAAACAGATGATAGAGAATGTGTGGAAAATCGAATACTGATTTTAGGCCAGATCCGCCCAGAAATAAGCGGATCTGTTCTCAGATCAGTGGCAGCGCTAGCATTGATTCTAATATGAAACACGAAATAAAAAACAATAAAAACTAATCTAATCAAATTAAAATGAAATAAAAGCATAACATAAATAATAAAAGAGTAAGAAACGATACCGAACCGGGACGGATGGCCCGGGACTCTTGAGCCTTCTAGGGCTTGCCCCTATCAGAATCAGTCTTCTTTTGTCTCTCTGAGTCGGATGTTCACTAGAAAGTCTCTAGTTGAAGAAGGGTGGAACCTGAGCCTCTTGAGAGAAAACCTAAGTCTGAGAGCACAACCACCCTTCTTCAACCAGGAACCCGAGCCTCCTGAGAGAAAACTTAAGTCTAAGAAAACCATGACCTAGGGCACAACCACCCTAGATCTACCCTTAAGCACAACCACCCTTCTTCAACCTGAGACTTTCTGGTGAACATCCTACTCAGAGAGACAAAAGAGGACCGATTTTGATACAGGCGAGCCCCAGAAGGCTTGGGAATCCCGGGCCATTCGAACCAATTTGGTATCGTTTCTTACACTTTTATTATTTATTTTCTACTTTTATTTCATTTCAATTAGATTAGTTTTTATTGCTTTTTATTCCGTGTTTCATATTCGGATCAATGCTAGTGCTACCACTGATCTAAGAACATATTCGCTCATTTCTGAGAGGATCTGGCCTCAGATCAAAATTCGATTTTCCCCACATTCTCTATCACCTCAAAACCTTGACGACCCACCTAAGTGGGATCAATATGATGAGGACGACATTTCAGAAATTGTTGTGATCCAGATCAACAAGAAGGGATCATCTTCCAAACAAGGGGTCATCACCCCAAAGTCTCCCCCATTATGCTTCAAAATAAGGGGCCAACACCTCAAATATCAAAAAAGGTCAAACCTTTGGAAATTCTGAGGGGCCCACCTGGGCCACCTTCACAAGACTTCTTCACCAACCCACCTGCATGGGATGAGGAGCCAAGCTTAAAAGATTTAACCGAGTCACCTCTCGAGGTGAACCCAGTTATAGATGATGGAAAAGCAAAGAGCTCAAATTTGATTATTCCCAAAGATTTGACATCTTCACTAGAGTTGAAAGACCTCGAACCTTTAGAAATTCTAAAGGGCTAACCTGGGCAACCTTCACAAGATTTCTTGATTGATCTGCCAATCTGGGATCAAGAATTGGCTATTGAAAATCCGACTATGTTACCTCATCAAGAGGTAGGCTCTCTAAAAGTCATTAACGACATGAGCACAACTTTGATAACCAGAGCACCACCGTGTCAAGAGAATGCATCATGTGAAGAACAAGTTCCCAACGGAACAGAAAGCCTTGCAGGGGCAACCCCATCAAAATATTCAATAGGGGCAAACTCCTCTCATGAAGAGGATACAATAGGGACAACTAATGAGATTGAACCCTTGTTTGTTGATTCTCAACACGTTATAAGGCCGTTTAACACAACAGGGGCAACTAATGAGATTGAATCCTTCTTCGTTGAGTCCCAACATGTCGTAAGGCAATCTAGTATCAACTCAACCACTCCTCTTGTGTGAGAGTCTTACCTAAGCTCGAGCACTAAGAAGGAGCTTACCATAGAATTAACCTCCAAAAAGCAATTCGAAGTTTGCAATGAAAAATATTACCAAAAAGGTGTTGGGTGATCACTCACCTCATGCAAAAGGCATTAACTCCTGATGAGTAACATCAAGTACTCTATTAACGGGAAAACCCTGATGAGCTTATCTGTCCATACATAAGGCTGAGGGATTAGGAAACTGAGAGTGATTTTTAGTCCCAAAATCAAGGTTCAAGTGGAACAGTTTAAAGGAAAAGTTCAACGAAAATTCAACAACCATTGTCTGAGAGATTTTGGATGCCAACCTGGGTCAAGAGATATCAGAGGAAGTCCGATATTAGAACCTCGTTGCCACTTGGAGGAGGGAAAGATGATCGAATTCTTAAATGATCTTAAGGTGAATTACTAAAAAAAGAGGGGCACCTTTGACTCTTCTTCCTCATCCTTCTTCTTCAAAAAAAAAAATCCCTTGGGCTGAAAATCCGAAAGGAACCCAAGCGTTGAAAAAAAGGCTACCAGGCTGAACACCCAAAACAGACCTCAGAGCGAGAAAAAAAAAAAAAAATCCGCTGGGTTGAAAATCCGAAAGGAAACCCAAGCTTTGGAAAAAAGGTTACCGGGTTGAACACCCGAAAGGGACCCCAGAGCGATAAAAAGAAGAAATTACCTCCTGTGTTCTACTCTCCAAAGTCTCTTCTCTCTAAACATATTCTCCTCCTCCGCTTGAGTAAAAGTGGTGTTAAAAAAAAATCAATAAGAATAGCCCAATGGAATATTATTAAGGACCTAGATCATCTGAAACTTCGAAAGGTGAGTGCTGGAGGAACGAAATAGGAAATCCAAAGCGATTCTTAACACCCAAGGACATTATCCTATATTTTCAAGACTCTGTTTTGTTCGAAACACCAAAGAACTCTCCTTGAATTGCAACACAAGAACTGAGGTTGGAAGATAAAGAAATACTTGATGATTCCTCGTCCCGAAGATTCAAGCAAGGGCCTGATACACTTACATAGGGTCCACCAAAGGGGTCACAAGTGGATAAACTGTAAGACTTACATTAAAACAAAATCACCCCCCAACAGGGGCAACAAGAAAAAAAAATAAAGATACATAATAATTATAAAAACTCCACGGTCGTATGACTATAATTACCGACTACACCATCAATCATTGCATGACGTTAAACTAATTAGAGTGCCCTATGGTTGTAGGAGTTTAAACTGCTAACCAACCTTTATCTTCCCCTTTTCAAAATTTTCACTATATATCTTGTGTTTTTAAAAACTTTAATTTCTTTGTTAAAATCGTAACCTCTCCCTGCTCCGGGTTCTATTTTAAATCTCCCCATATCTTCAAAATTTCTAAAACCTCTTTTAAAATGAAGGAGCTTGGACACCCGTAAATGATGAGTACCGCATTTGCCGTAATTTTCACGTTGTTACCTTGACTCTCACTTTGGATTTGGCCAGACAAGTCTCTACCTATAGAAAGCCTTTCCTATAGACGGCCTTAGGAAACCCCAAGGAAATCAAAGAAGATGTCAGGGTTAAAAGTTTTTGAATTGCAAAACCCCTGAAGTTGTTGCATGGCTAGAAAATCCAACTCGAGTTTCAAACTTGTGTAACTCATCGACATCTCACGCCTAAAACCTTAGGAGGAAAAATGTCTTAGGTACTTGAGCTCGATGAGCGCAATGACTTGGAAGGATAGTTGGTGTGCTCTCTAACCACATGACCTCAGAAAGAAATATTTGACGTTCACCTGCCCCTCGAGGACAGGGAGCGCCAGAGTGTCTACTTCTTTTGCCACTCACCTATCCCTCGAAGGACAAGGAGTGCTAAAGAGGGGCAACTGTAGACACCCCATTTAAATCTGGCAAATTTCATGGTTTCCTGATTCCTTAGGATCACACTTAAAGTAGTAAACCCATTTTTTTTGGATAAGTATGTGTAGGTTATGTGAGTATATCCTCCCAATGGATTTGACCCCTATAAACCCTCTTTTCATGGTCATTAGAAAAAAAAAAAAGAGTGACCAAACCTTTGGAAAGAGAAGATAGAGATAAAACATCAGAGTGATCAGAACCCTAGGAAAGAGAACAGATAAAGATCAAAGAGAGAAAAAAAATAGAGAGAGTTACGCAAAGGAAGAGAAAACCCTAGAAACTGCTTCAAGAACCTGAGCCTCCTGAGAGAAAACATAAGTCCGAGAAAACCTAGACCTAGGGCACAACCACCCTAGATCTACACTTAGGGCACAACCACCCTTCTTCAACCAGGAACCCGAGCCTCCTGAGAGAAAACATAAGTCTGAGAAAACCTAGACATAGGGCACAACCACCCTAGATCTACCCTTAAGGCATAACCACCCTTCTTCAACCAGAGACTTTCAGTTGAACATCTGACAAGCAGACCGGTTCTGATACTGGCAAGCCCCAGAACGCTCGGGAGTCCCTGGAAATCTGGCTCGGTTCGGCATTGTTTCTTACTCTTTTATTATTTATTTTCTGCTTTTATTTTATTTTAATTATATTATATTAGTTTTTATTGCTTGTTATTTCGTGTTTCATATTCAAGTCAACGATGGCACTGCCACTGATTTGAGAACAGATCTGCTCGATTCTGGGTGGATCTGGCCTCAGATAAGAATTCGATTTTCTCCACATTCTCTATCATCTATTTTTAAAATCAGTTTGTGGTGTTCAAATCTGAGGGATATTCCTCTGAAGATCTCTTTGATTTTACGTTATAAACAATGGTAGGATTAGAATCTTCAACATGTAAGGAGATTTCCTTCTTCACGTTCCTTACGCACATTTGTACAACATCCATCTCAATCATAGAATGCTTTGGCACATGGCGAGGTCTCTCTATCTCTGGATGTACGCACCAACTGACTCATCCATCTCCTAAGCCATTGTGAGGAGTTCATTTGCTTGAACATCCAGTTGTGCTTCGTAAAAGCGCTTGCAGAACAACGACTCCATCTCTTACCAGGAATGAACAGATTCTGGGGGTAAGCGTGCGTACCACTTAAAGGCGGGCCCAACCAAAGTTTCTACAAACTGTCTAACAAGCAGTCTGGAGTCTGAAACCGATTCCTGTCATGCTGACACGAAACGAGCCACATGCTGCTGAGGTGAGCCCTTGCCATTGAAGACTAGTAACATTCCCTTTTTATATCCGATGGGAAAGGGGATTCGATCAATAAAAGGCAGGTAAGGCTTCTTGTATTGGACACCTTCTTGTGTCTTCGATGTTTATAATCCTTGGATGCTTTTATTGATCATCCTCTAGATGTCTTCTTGAGTAAACATCGATGACATAGCTTGAGAGGCTACATTGGGCTGGTTATCAAAGGATACAGGAGGTTTTAGAGTCCTTGGGGTTCAGGCCATAAGAGGAGGCTAAGGTCTCTCTTCCTTCACATTGAGGCTCAAGAGGGGAGTTTTCTTCTTGATGGGAAGACATTGCGGGTCGAGCGTCTTCGAGTCCTTTGAGCCTGTTGTGAATGTTGTTCAACATGTCCTCGAAATGGCCATTGGATTTTTAGGCTCATCCTCGTTATGACTTACTACCATTACCTCAACTTGTTCGCCCTGGTCGGATAATTGAATAGGAGGGGTGATTTTGGTCCTCTTAACACCTCAATAAGGCAATCCGAGTAATAGGGGCTGAGCTTGCCCAAATTTAGCATGGGATTTCCTTGCAGTGTGAGTAAGCACTAGCACTAGGCTGCCTTAAGGATAGATTACTGCCAATTTTGGCTCTTGACAGCCTTGGGGCCACCGTTCAACCTGAATGGGTTTGAAACGGCCTTGGGGCCATATCTCCTATACTTGCTCATGACGGCCTTAGGGCCATATCTCCTTTACTTGCTCGTGACGGCCTTTGGGCCATATCTCCTTTACTTGCTCGTGATGGCCATGGGGCCATATCTCCTTTACTTGGTCGTGACGGCCTTGGGGCTGCGGATTGGATATAGTGAGTTCATCGTCATGTACCTCAATGACATAGCAATGAACAACATTACTGATTTCTGGTTCTTCCGTGGCTTGTAGCGCGTAGAACCAGTTTTGTTCTAGTAAGTCATTTGAGGCTGAAAACTCTACTTTTCATTTTTGAAGTGGCGCCCTCATCTCTTTCATTTGTTTAATTCTAAGCTCCAATAGATCATTTCCCATAATCGGAACTGATCTCGATTTCCTTCCCAACTGGCTCGCCCTGCAGAGATGAGTGCAAAATTGATCAACTACTACAACTTAGGACATCCAGGAAGAAGGGAGCTCGTGGTCGACTTTGGAGGAATAGGCTTGCCTGGAGAGGGGGGGTGCTGACTGTTCATCTTTGAAAGTATCTTTCCCTGAGCCTTGCCCCAAGGGCTAGCCCACGTGTATAGAGAAGGAGTAGTCAGGATGGTGCTCAAAGGGAATTTCTTCGTATACCACGTGCTCAGCGGCTTTGGGGTAGTGAGGGGTGTGTTTGACGCTCCTTTCTTCTTTCCACTAGTAGAATCACTAGACCTGCAGGTATGTGCATGGCCCACAGAAGTGTTTGGGGTGGTTTATGTGTTAGAAGGTATTTTTCTTCAACATGGGGTCCCCGCTCAATAAAGCCCAGCAAACAATGGAAATTCCAGCAGTCTCAAAATAGCCTTGGAATCGACCAAGATCTTCATAACGTCTTTCAAAATTCTCCTGCTAAGTTTTTTCATAGTTCGACATGTCTAAAGCAGTTCAGACTAAGAAACCGTTCTAGAAGAATCGGCCTCTAGCACCCTGAAACGACCCTTATAACTAGAGCTGCATTTTTTATGTCTCAAATCGTTGTGGGACCACCACCATTGGATTTAGAATGGTAAAAATCCCAAGGGGTCAAATTTCAGCCTAAACGAACACTCCAGGAAGATGTTAAAGGCAAAAGAGTAAAACATGAGGAGCCGCGTGTTATTCCCGTGCGGCCATCCTGCAACTCCACACCATGGAAGGAACAATCACGACCAGTGACTTTCAATGCTCATATCTCACCCATCCCAAATTGAATCATGCTCAAATTTGGTGAGCATGTTCGTCTAGTCAAGACGAGTGATTCGATATATGGCACGCCCCATGACGACACCTGAGCGAGAAGAAAGCTAGAGAGAAGTTGTTGATTAGTGAAGAAAGTGCAGGAAATTCAGTAGCGTCGTGCCTTGCTCGATCGCGAGACCACTTCCATCATGTGAGTCAGGTCTCGGGCTATCACTGACCCGAACCTTGAACGTGATGAATGGTCGAATTCTGTACACAAAGCCGGCGAAGCGACTGCAAATTTTGTCTTCGCAATTTCAGATTCCGGTAAAAGTTGCAAAATCTTCGTTTGGACATAAAATCAAGCTGCGTTTGTTGCCCCGGGATAGTAACGGCATGCTCAATGTAATTCATCAAAGAAATCACCAAAAAACATCAAGAAACGAGTACACTATCTATCAAAAGTTTCAAGATTCATTCAAACTTCAAAAATAAATCGAGCTATGCTTGTTGCCCCATGGCTCGAAGTTGGTATCAAATCGATCATCATGTCGAGCCCTACAAGAAAACAATCATCTTACGATCAATCGGGCATCAGAACGACCACGGATCAGTAATGCAAGATCACGCAAGTTCTAGGGCAACATAGGGGCTATTCTGGAATTCCATGAATTGTTAGGAAGGGGCAAGTTTGTCATTTTTCACCCTATTTCTAATTTCTTTTAATTCACTTTAATCTTAATTTTTCACAATTAGGGTTACTTTTGACCATCCACCCATGTTTGGGTCAAATTCTATAGATACGTACCAGCATTATATGCACTAAAGGACTCAATCTTTCACAAAAGAGAGTTTTTACTTGATACAAGTTTCTCTGTCTTCTCATTCTTGGGTCACATTTGAGAGAGAGAGTGAGGTGAAGGAAACTTTTATCTAGTACCCTTAGGTTCAAGGTAAATCTTCTCTCTTCTTTTCTTTTCCTTCTTTTCTCTCTCTTCTTTCCTCTCTTCTCCCTCTTCCCCGCCTTAGCTCCTTACAGGGGTCATGCACGGCAGTAGCAGTGCCGTGCATGCCTCCCCTGAGGTCACACAGGTCACCAGGCGCGAGCCTCCTTCTCCTTCGTTTCTTCTATCTCTTTCGTCCAGTGGGGCCTGTAGACGGCGCTGCCCATCGCCGTCCATAGAGGTAGCTTGAACGTCTTAGTGAAGAACCCAGACGGCGAAACTCATTGCCCCTCGTAGGGGTCCTATCTTGTTGGGCGTCTACAGCAGACGGCGATACCTATTGCAGTCTGTTATAGGCCTCGACAATGTCTATTGCCATCTGCATGCTTCCTTAGTGTGTTTGGCGTTCATCATCGTCCTTCCTGCATCCCACGCCTATCGCCGTGCGCCTCGTGAGGGTTACCACAGTACGCTTCATGAATGACCATCACCACGCACTTCATCAGAAACTATCGCCGCCCACACGGGGGCGTGTTGTTTTCTTATGCTGCCAACAGCGATGCCTAGCACCTTATATAATTCATTCCTCACTCTCCAGCCATGAGCAGTAGGGTCAACTGCCGCCCAAGGGCCACGACGCTACTAACTCCACGATCGTGAGTGGCGAAGCCTAGCGTCGTCTAGACCGTATCTCTCTATTGTCTCGTGTCTTCTTTTCACTCTCTTGTCTCTTTTCACTTGACTGAGGATAGACTTAGCTTAACACCGCCATATCGGTCTCGGTTTCGAGTAGTATTGTCGTCGCGCTGGTCTTGAGAACCATGCCCGTCTTGCTACTACTCTGAGTCAATAACTTCCCAGTCGTCATGCTAGTCTCGCCGCTTCGTCAAGTTTTCTTCTCTTTTCTATCTTTAATTAATCCTTACGCTTCATCACCCTCTCGCATGAACGTATGTTGCCTTAAGCCAAGGGTGGGTCTCTTTGACCTAGTTGTCCTACAAATTAACCATTTAAGTGTTTTGCAGAACAAAAGAGGATTGCAGGTCAAGGGAGGCCATTCCGAACCACCTAAAGTAGTTGGAGGGCTTTCTTCGCGATCTAAGAGGGCGCCCACGTGAGCCAGCCCGTCTAAGTCTCAAACCCACCTTCAATTCTCCTATCATCGGTTAGTATACCTGCCCTTGCTCTCGAGCAAAGTTCTGAGAGAACGATCTCAATTCCTGGGTTCGTTAAAAACCCGAGATACGTGCCGCCAGATTATCCAGATCGGGATGGCCCTAACCAGCTTGACGACTCCACTAGGGACTTACTACCCCTTAGTTGGCTCGCTCTTGTTTGACCAGTATGCTCTTTTACTTTCTGTATTAATTTCTATGGCACCCGGGTTGTTCAACCCATTCATCTGAGTCGGGGACTTACTTATCCCCGCACTCGTGACCGTTCTAGGGAAGAAAACTGCTTAAGCTTCCTTCCCTACTCTCCTCTTGAGTCAGGACTCACAGTTCGGCTCCCAGGTTTTTACCTGAATCGATGTGAGAGGGGACTTAAAAGTCCCCGCCTCCCCACTGCATCGCCCTGGTGGACCCTCCACCAAGGCCTCTTGCATCGGTGACACATCTGCCACCACACATAGCACACACCCTACAGGCAATTCTCTTGCTGGTCATAATGTTGAGGCACACCGGAAGGCTGCCCCCATCATGCCTGTGAAAGGCAAGGGAGTTGTTGTCGCTCCTGAGGTTCGCCGAAAGGCAACCCCTTACTATCCTTCACCACCCCGAACCTCCACACCTGGAGGGTCGGCACATAGAAGCGAAGGTCCTGAGATCTTCACCCCTTGCACACATCCAAGGGCTCGTGGTTCATCCACTCGATCCACACCTCCGGGCAACCCTCACGTTGCCTTGAGCACACATCCAAGGCTAGGCCTTCTCGAGCCGCACCCTACATGCACCATGCATTTGCTTTCCACAGCCTGGGGTAGCATTAGCTCTATGCCACCTCGAGCACATGAGGCGACCACTCCGTCGTCCCTTCCAACACACACAGCTTCACCCAGTGAGAAGTGGGCTTCTGCCTCACCCCTCACAGACACAAGCTCATGAGTCTCGACCTCCTTAGGTCGAACCAAGTGATAGGGCTCGGGTTGACCCCCAAATCACTCGAACGGCTAACTCTAAAGGTGCACAGCCACCGTCTTGGCAGGATCCTTTCCGACCTCAACTCAAATGGAGTCGTGAAGCAGCTCCTTCCTCTGTCACTCTCCAGACATGATGCAAACACCTCGAGCTCTGGTACTCAAAGGTCTTCTCTAAGAGTACCATCTTGAGCTAGCCTCACATCAGCTATGCACATGGGACCCACAAAGGAACTTGGGGCAATGGCCTTATGTCAGACAGAGGCCTCCAGCCTCCAAGGAAAAAACCTAGGCTGCCTTCCATTCTTAGACCCCACTCCCTCCTCCAGCTCATAGACACGACCCTTGCATGTTCGAAGAAGTTAAGGAAGTCTAGGTCTCATGCTCAGTTCTGAAGTGCAGTCTACAGCAGTCTCAAGGTTAAGCAGGAGAGAGGTCTTCAGATCCTGACCAAAGAAGCCTCCAAGGCAGCCGAGGCCACCACCTTTGATGACCTCCTACCTCGTAACCCTTTTTTCCCTCTCCAAACACCAGAGCCTGACCGAGTCCAAGAGTATTGCTGGGTTGTCACTACTCAGAAACCACGGTCCCAAGACTGTTAAGAACTGGTCCTCAAAAGATCGGCATACAAGGCTCGAGTCCTATTGGGGCTGGCCCAACCCCTCCAGATTGACTTGCCATGCACCACTCGCCGACCTCGACAGTCCACTGTCCTACCAGGCTCTGACCCTCCAGAAGAGACAGTTAGTGTCACGATGATCAATGACCCAAACGATGCTCAGGAGCAGCAAATGAACAAGTTCAAGGAAATGATGTAAGCCATCCTTGGAAAGATGGAACGCCTAGAGGCCTCCAGGTCCCCTTCTTCGACCGATTCCCCGACTGGTGGGGACACAATTTCTAGGCAAACCCCTCCATCAGCCTCTCAAGACAGTTCTACCACCCCCGGGGTCTCCCAAACCGACATAGATGCTATGGTAGCCCATAGCCTCAAGAACAAGGTCTCAGGCATGCAAAAGATGCCGCTCTATCGACAGTTGTACCCTTCGTACATAGACCAAGTACCCTTCCCTCCGAACTATCAAAAGGGGAAGCTCCCCCTGTTCAATGGTACTACGTCTCCACATCAGCACACTGCTCATTTTCAGGTAGCCTGTCAAGAGATGGCAACTGACGGATGACTCCTCCTCTGCCAATTCGTCGAAAGTCTTAAAGCGCTAGCTTCCAGTGGTATGCTCGAATGCCTCCCAACTTGGTACACACATGGCAAGAGTTGGAGCAGTTGTTCTACCAATGCTTCTACGAAGTCCAAAGGAACATGGAGACCATTGAACTCCACACCCTAATGCAAGACCCTGGGTAGCCGGTTGACAAGTTCATCACTCGCTGGAGAGAGTTGGCAACCTTCAATGCCACTCCCATGATCGAGAAGGAAGCGGTCCAGACCAGCATACGGAACATACTTCTCAAGATCGCTCTACATGTCGAGGAATCTAATCCACCCTCCATGTCAGAGCTCATCTCCAAGGCAGTTTGTATTGAGGGATTATTCCAGCATCATGGCAACCCTCGTCAGCAACTTGCCAGCTCAAACTCTCGCTCCAACAGTCGGGGCAGCCAAAAGGCCGTAATTAGCATGGCTGGCACCATGGATGACACCAAAGGTGCGGTTCCTCAAACCCTGAACCTTTTCAAGGCACAGGCGTCTCCAGCCGGGGGCAAGCAATAGTCTTACAACAACGTCCCGGCTCCTAAAAATTCTAGGCGTAATGGCTACTGGGCCTAGCACTAGAATAAGGTTTACCCCTTCGACACAGAGTGGGCGCCTGCAGTACTTCGACTGTTATTAGAACAGAACATGATACAGTTGCCGGAGGCCAATACTATGGAGTCAGCGGGGCAGGAGGCAAATGAGAAGTACTGCGCCTTTCATAGGAGGGTATGCCACCCCACCTATGACTGCTATAAGCTCAACGACAAGATCGGAGCCCTTGTCAACAAGGGTCAGATAAAGCTCGAAGAGTTGAAGAAAGTGATCGGGCAACTAAGGCTTCTCACATAGTCACGATCCAAGAGGACGATAGGGCACCTGCTATCCTTCATGCATTCTTCTCCATAATGCTCGAAGAAGGGCTTATCACTACCAAGCCGGCAAGGCAGACCAAGTTCCTGCCTCCTGGAACCGAGAACCTCTGGTGTGTGTATCACCACATACGAGGCCATGACAACAGCGAATGCACTGGCTTCCACAAGCTCTTGACAGAGAAGATGCAGCAATGCTAGGAAGTTCAAGGCATCTCAGAAGGACACCCTTGAGTTCCTCTTCTGCATGAGCAAGAAGACCTCTTGATGCAAGCCCAAGGAAGCGCTGAACGAGACCCTCTGCAGGCCCTCTTCAAGGCAATGCTCCAATGAGGCCTTGCCACTCCCAAGCCTGCCAGGCAGTTGAGGCGTCTTGCTCAAGGCATGAAAAACCTTTGGTGCCCATATCAGCAACTATGGGGCCTCGAACGCAATGAATGCTCTGGGTTCGAAGCTATAGTCACGGAGAAAGTCCAGCAAGGCCACATCATTTGTGTGGTTCTCCCGAAACATGTCCAAGGCATCGCTCTCGATCCAAATGAAGCCACAGTACCGGCCTCTACTGAGTATAACTGGACCCTTCAGAGCCTTCGATATCTCAGCCCTAGAAAGTCTACCATCAGCGGAGTAGGCTCAAATCCTTGAAACGTAATGCAGTTTACTAAGCTAGAGCTACTCACCAGCTTGATACTGTGGTCCAGACACCTTCTCAAGGATCCCAAAGGAGACGGCGGGCCCGCAGAAGGAATCGTCCTCCTTAGCCATCAGTCAAGGAAGAACTCCTTAGGCCCCTTCCTCCTTTGCCGACCTTGCAAGACTTTATCCCAAGCGCAGCTCGCCTCATCCTTTCATCCAATTAGGTGGACATCCTCGAGTCATCAACAGCTCGGGATTCCCCCAATATGGGTGATGTCCCGTACTCTCAAGAAGTTCATCCCCTGCACCACAGCCTCACTCCAAGGCAAGTCTAGCCTCCGGTGATGGCTTTGTTCCCCATGGAGTCAAATTACCCCAGATGCACAATCCTAAACTTCACCATACGAACTATATGACCTTAAACTATAGCAGTGGTCTAGTTGTACGACCTTAAACTGCATAGTCCTTGTTTCACGACTCAAAACTATACGACCACGGTCCGAACTATATGACCTTAAACTGTAGCGAAGGTCCAATGCACGATCATAAACTACACGGTCCGAACTATATGACCTTAAACTATAGCGAAGGTCTAGTTGCATGACCTTAAACTGCATAGTCCTTGTCTCATGACTCAAAACTATACGACCGAGGTCCAACGCATGATCTTAAACCGCACAGCCATGGTCCGAACTATATAACCCTAAACTGTAGCGAAGGTCTAGTTGCACGACCTTAAACTGCATAGTCTTTGTCACATGACTCAAAACTGTACGACCACGGTCCATGTTGCGTGACCTTAAACTGCACAGCCATGGTCCAAACTATATGACCTTAAACTATAGCGGCAGTCCAATGCACGACCCTAAACTGCATGGTCCAAACTATATGACCTTAATCTATAGCGAAGGTCTAATTGCACGACCTTAAACTGCATAGTCTTTGCCTCATGACTCAAAACTGTACGACCACGGTCCATGCTGCATGACCTTAAACTACACAGCCACAGTCCAAACTATATGATTTTAAATTGTATCGAAGGTCTAGTTGAACGACCTTAAACTATATGGTCTTAGGAGCATGACTTTAAACTGCATAGCCATGGTCCAAGCTACAAGACCCTAAAACTGTAACACACGACGTGACAAAGGGTCCATACGCACAACTCCAATCGAGAGCTAGAACACCTCCTCACTGAAAGGGTATTTCATCAACATCCCCAGTGGAGTTAGATGTGTGCAAGAGTCATACCTACCCCTTTAACCCCTAATGAATTTCACACCAACGTCCCAGTAAGAGTCACGTCTTACTACGACCCGCTATCCCTAGGGAGTTTAGGGCCCTTCTCATCCTCTCAACCTTCAAGAGGTTCATCTGTGCTCTAGCTTGTCATCCTTAGTAGAGTCACATGATGCCATTGCTCATTATCCTCAAGAGGTCATTATCCCCAGTGAAGTCACATCCATCTGCTACTCGTCGAGTGCCGCCATCTCTATCAAATCCTCTCACTTGTGTATAGCCTTAACTATCTCTATCCCCAGGGAGTTAGATTGCTATCCACAAACCATCCCCCATGTAGTTTTACCTACATGATGACCCACACACTGGTCCATACTGCATGACCTTAAACTACACAGCCATAGTCCGTACTGCATGACCTTAAACTGCACAGCCATGGTCCATGTTGCATGACCTTAAACTACATAGTCATGGTCCAAAC
Source organism: Amborella trichopoda (assembly GCF_000471905.2). The sequence continues at coordinate 891 of NW_006498695.1, read as the reverse complement.
TATATGACCTTAAACTGTAGCGGAGGTCTCATTGCACGACCTTAAACTGCATGGTCCATGCTGCATGACCATAAACTACGTAGCCATGGTCCAAACTATATGACCTTAAACTATAGCGAAGGTCTCATTGCACAGCCTTAAACTGCATGGTCCTAGCTGCATGACTTTAAACTACATAACCACGATCCAGCTGTATGACCCTAAACTATAGTACACATCCTGGCCACACGATGTTAAATTGCTTTGTCAAGGTCTAGTAGGCATGATATTAAAGATGCCCCCACATATGCACACACACCTTTCACATAAATCTTCCTGCACATCTTCCCTAACTGACTTGTTCGTGTGTGCATACCAGCTCCATTTCCTCTCGGTGAGCCTAAATACGCGCACATGCCATTTACGTGCATCTTCACGCACTCCTTCCCTAGCCAGCCCATTCGTGTGCACGCACCAACTTCACCATCATTACTATCTTTTCCTTCAGTGAGTTTTACCCATGCTCACCAAACAGCGAACCCTTTCACGAGTCATACTCGTCGTCAATTAGTGGGTCACCATTGTTCACCCATCATCCATCCATCAAGGCAACTTCATGTCATCTTTCCAAGTGAGTCAAAGCCATCACTAAGCTCACTCTCTGGCCTCCACCAACTACCATTCACCACCACTACGGTCCAGCTGTATGACCCTAAATTATAGTACACGTTCGAGCCGCATGACATTAAAAGGCTTCGTACATGTCTCGAAGGAACGACTCTAAATACTTCTCCACATGAAAAAAAATGGGCATGGTGTACACCTGACAAGGGAACGCCATGAGTAAAAATGACGGACGGGCAAGGTCACGAAACCATGAGCAAGAGATTTCCGTGGAAAACAAAATCCAGG
>NW_006498729.1:35923-58044 GCF_000471905.2 Amborella trichopoda | reverse complement strand
GTAGGGTGACGTTGGAGAGGCAAGAGAGGGAAAACAAAATAAGAAGGATGATGTGAGTGCGTGAATTGATGGAAAATATATATATATATATTTTTATATATTCTTGCGGTGTGTGATCCACGCTCCTGAAGCTTCGTTCTCCATAGGGAGGGTTGCAGGGCCACGATCACCATTGTTGAGGGATAAGGACTTCTCACACCTTAAAATACAATCTAACTGAACTTAGAACTACAAGAGTGGGTTGGAAGTTGGGATGCCCTCTCACTTAAGTTCCAATTGTCAAACGTGCCCTAAACGTTTGGCATTATGAAGGATTAGCAGGCAATGGAAGAGAGGATATACATTAATGAGATGGAAACACAAATTGATGAGCTACTACTTGGTGGTCCAAGTGATTTCCATTATTAGCGATAGTTAAGATTATATCTACCAAGAAAGAAGTTATGTTTATTGATTAAATCCTCCCATGCATATGACAAGGTGTTATCACAAACTTCAAATAAAGCATGAAAGAGAAGATTGTGCTAGTTCTGGTGGGAACTATTTCTTTTTTTGTTCTTTTGGTTGCAGTTCACAAATAATATCATGCTGATGTTACTGGATTAATATTGCCTGTGGCAAATGGAGATCCGCAACCTATTTCTACTGTGGCTTTTTTCATTTATGATAGAATAACTCTGTTGTTTTTGCATTAATTCTAAACTACCGTTGAATAAAATGCTTGTAGTTTTGCATCCTCCATTAAGTTTGCTTTTTTTTTTTTTTTTTTAAAGTTAAACCTACTTCCATGAAATTCCTGAAAGGATGATATCTTCCATGAAGTAGTTGGATTTGTATAATAACCCACCTACCAACTCCTTCATTGATAGGCCTCAGCAACCGAAGGACCCACCGTCCCTGCCCAAGATGGGTCCACGAAGGGCATTTATGTCGCCCCACCAAGAGCTGGTGGGGTTGGAAAGGCTGGAACTGAAATGAGGAGAAGAAACGAAGAGAATTCAATAAGAGTCGGTAACCTTTCGGAGGACACAAGGGCAGTGGTAGTGGCAGTATTAGTATTAGTATTAGTATTAGTATGAGTGGGGCAGTAGCAATAGGATTTGAACCCAATAAGGAAAAACTACAAAAAAAACTCGAAAACTACACTATTTGCAACTTACTCTCAATCTAACTTTTTTTCTCAGTTTTTTCCCTACAACAAATTTTTTATGCAAATAACCCCCAACCTAAATAAAATAAAATAAAAAGACTAAACTACCCTCAATACTATTGCACACGCCTCTCTCTCACACGCCTCTCTCTCCGGTAGTAGAACCTGTGCGACACAGCGTTTCGGTAGTAGCCAAGATGGAAAATGGACTGTCTAGATAATATGTAGCAAGATACACTATTTATGAGATTAAATATTTTTTTTTTTTTTCAACATTAAAGAACATTCTCAGATGTCAAAAGCTAAGGTGTACTTCGACCCAAGCGCATGGGCGTGGGACTCGGACACCAAGTCCACCGCCACTTCACGCCGAAAGTCGGGAGCATCCACCGGCCATCTAGAGGGACAGCGTGCTGCCAATTTACTTACAAAATGGAAGCCATGCCAATTTACTTACAAAATGAAAATGAAAGGAATGTCATAGAATATGTTAACCCCAATCATGTTAAGAAACCAACCCATATTTAGTCTAACAAATAAAAACCTTTTAAGGCAAAAGACATAATCTTACAACAATGCCTTGGAACCTTTTGGTGGATGGAATCCCCATATTCCTCGAAATTTACTCTTTCCTCGATTTTCAATTTAAATCGCTCATATATTTGCCCAACTTTAATTGCTTTTGCCCGAGCGAGTTAATATACAGTTTGCTCCCGATGGAAATTGTTGTACATGTAAAAGATATGCGGGTCCTGGAGGAGCTTATTGTCCATTTGGTCTCAGGTAGAACTCATACTATGAGTATTTTTACGACCTTGAATTTTGCGGACATGACCTCTTGAGCCTAGAGACCAACCTTAAATACAGAAGAATTCAAACTTTTGGAGAGCAAGAGTGATGAGGAACTCCAAATTCAATTTCTTTTAAAATAACCATCTAATGATTCTCATGTAGATCTCAAATTTTCGTATAAAAATATTTCAAAATATCTCTTTTGCCCAAGGGAATTAATGCACACTATGCTTCTACATGAGCATGCTCGTCACGATCATCAGGCAAAACAACAGCCCATGTAAAAATGAGTCCCTTTCTTAAAAATCTATTTTTGAGACGGACTTTTAGACGTAATTTTTAAGGATATGTAATCTCTAATAAGAAATGTTTCTATACTTCTTCTACAGCATAGAAGATATATACTTTCCCTACCATCCCACCGTCCAATTTTGATCAAGACAGTCAATCATCGTTTGATCTTAAATCCTACGTCTCAAAGTATTTTTTTTTTAGTTTTTTTTTATACAAATTATATGAATATGAAATTTGGTACTTGTCATCTTCTCATTGGAGCTCACCTATAAAAAAAACATATTAAAAATAAGTTTTTGATAACATATAATGACCAAAATACCCCTTGAATTTTTTAGGGGTATTTTGGTCATTTTATTTTATTGAAAATATTTTTTTTATATTGTTTGCTAGTGCGTGTTTAATAAAATATTGGACATACAAAATAAGGTGGCAAGATAGTTTATAGAAAAAACATTAAAAATAAAAGTGTAGAGACGTGACATTGTGATTGGGGCAATCTTAGCCCTCCATCAAGAATAGAGGGTTGGATAAGGGGAAGGATGAGAAAAGGCCAACCTTCCGAAAAAATTGCATTCACTTTCAAGTATGCAACATGGTATCATGATCGTTTTCATGTTTTTCCACAGCTTTCTTGAACCTGTTACTCAACAATGCATCTCCGAGAACTAACTCGAGGAGGGCCTGTCTGAATACCATGTTCAAGAAAGCCTGTGGAAAGCATGAAAACATCAAATCTTCAATATTCGCAGAGAAATTCTTTCAACTTTGAGTAAAAGAATGAGAAAAGGAGGAGAGATATAATTGGTGATATGGATAGGGTGCATGGAGGCCCTTTTATATATGTTTGGGGCCTCACACGCATGACCGGGTCTTCTCAACCATTCTGTCTCACTTGGCAGTTCGTTAACGATGCCCAAACTAACATCACAATCTTTAAGGAGAGATGTCCATTTGGAGTGGTTTCCTTTTTCAGTTATGGTGATTAGCAGATGTTTAAGGGGCTTGTTTACTTTAGCCAATGTATCAGAACTGTTAAATCACTATATTACACAGAGGAAAAGGTTTGGGGTGGGGTTTGTATAGATCTGAGGCTCTAAACAATCAAAGTAAAGCGCACCTTCAAATAGTATCTAGAAATAAGGTTTCAATACTGGAAATCTTTGTGATAGATTTAAAATATATTTTCATCTTTAATTACAAAATTTAAAGTTTCAATAACAGTGTAGATTGAATAGATCTTTGAAATCTTGAAAAATGACGGTCCAAAAATGTGTTACAAGATGCACTATTTTCAAAACTTGAAATCCATTTTTTTCTCTTGTCCATGTATCTTGATGTCGAGATGATCAACTTGAGAGTATTTGGCCATCAAAACAACCTCGTCTAGTGAAATTTTTGAGGTGGGCTCTAATTTGATTGTTTAGAGCCTCGGCTCTATATAAACTTTTTCCTTTAAATAAAGGTTTTCATGTTTTAAAAAGTAAGGTGCACCTGAAAAAACCACTAAGAAAAAGTGTTTTTATTTTTGAAAATTCTCAAATTGATATTATCAACCTTAAGATATATGGATATCACACACAAAAAAAAGATTTCAAGTCATAAAAATGAATTAACTTGTAATAATTTATCTTGACCTTCTATTTTCAAGATTTCCAAGTGTTTGTAGGTCTTATTCAATCTGCACTATTTTTTAAATTTTAAATTTTATAATTAGGGTTGAAAGTCGATTTTCAGGTCATCACAATGTTTTCTACACAAACTACATCTTCGGGCAAAATTCAGAGGTGCACTTTACTCGTATAGTATAAGGCTTCAATAGTATAAGATGGGCACCCAAATGTGTTCCGCTAACCTAATATTCCATTCATATCATTAACCTGAAAATAAGGTAGAATTTCATAAATGAAAGCGAATGAATCAAATAGAAGCACCGTATCAAATTAAAGAGAACACAGTTATGAGGTATAAAATAATCGAAAAAGTTTATATAAGGGTGAGGCCCTAAATAATCAAATTAAATACAGCTCAAAATTCACAAGAGAGATTGTTTCGATGCCAAAAAATCCTCAAGTCGATCATCTCATTCTAAATATGTTTGGACATAAGAAAAAATATATTTTGAGAATTGGAAATAGTGCGCTTTGTAATGCATTTTTTGGACCATACATTTTTAAGATTTTCAAGTCTTCATAGATCTACTCGATCTATACTATTTTTAAATATTATAATTATAGATGAAAATAATTTTCAGGTCATCACAAAGATTTTCAGTACTGAAAAACATATCTTTCAACACTATTTAAAGGCGTGCCTTACTTTGATTGTTTAGGGCCTCAGCCTTATACAAACCGCGCCCTTAAAATATTTGTCCCTTTTACCTAATTTTTCATACATATTATTTTCTTTCTTTTTTCTTTGACCATTATTTCATTAATGAAATTATCCATAAGATAGAAGCGAAATGCTAATAGTAGGCCATCCTATTCCCACAAACAATTTCACATCGTATGAAGTACATTTTTTTTTTTCCTCTTTATTTCGAGAAGATAACAAACTTGTATGCAGTGAAACCACCTTGTATGATATGCAAATTGACTTGAACTTACTCCATATTTTTCCCTAAATGTGCCATTCAATTAGGTCTCCAATCATATCACTCAAAAAGAAAAATAAAAGAAAGTGTTAATGAAATAAGGTTTTGGAAAAACAAACTCATATTGTTTAATCAACCATAAGAGAAGGGGCACTTCTATACACTAGAAGAGAACCAGCTTGCATGGTAAAAAATTGTTGATAAACCATGTATGGCACGGAAGTGAATTGCATATTGTCCTTATTTGGAAAATTTACCAAATTATTCCTCACATTTGAATTATTTAACATCTTATTCTTTTTTATTTATCATATTACAAATTGCCCATCATTCATTAATTTAAAATCGCTTGGCAAATGACACATCAAACGAGTTTTAAAATTTATGACACCTTAAGTGAAATGTAGACAGTTCAAGTGTATTTTGATAAGTTTCATTCAACATATTGGACCTCACTAAGACCCAACCCAATAGTAACATGGGGGACCAGACATAGATCTAGAACCAACCCCATGTAGTAAAAATATAATAGAATAAAATATAGAAAAGTATACAAAGAGACCATTTATTTTTTGCATAAGGAGGACATAATCACTCTTGTCTTGATTTCAAATTGGCAATTGTAAGAGTGTCATTTAAAAGACTTAAAGTTCAAAAAAAAAAAAAAAATCTTCAACTTCGTGACTAAGCCAAGTCATCCAATTTGACATCTATTGAGTAGGAATTCATGGGATCTTGTTATAAAAATAATGGGTCTCATTGTATACATTCTTATAAAATATATAATAGAAATCTATAATTATGTATATGGGAAATTATCATAGTTATCCATTTGATTTTTTCGAACCAAAAATAGTCCCATAATTTTTATATTTTGTGCTCATTGGATTTCTATTATCACCAATTAGTCTCTTGTTTGATACTTGATGTATTGAACCGAATTTGTTTTGTTTAATGTTACAAATGGGTTCGTCCACTTCAAATAGTTTGAATAGTTTGTATAAGACTCAGATGATAATGATGATACAGGACATTGAAACCATTGTTGTAAAGAAAAGGTTAAATTCGGTCATCTTCTTAAACAAAAGTATATTTTTGGCAAGTGCGGAGCCCAAAACTCGCAAAAAAGAAATTAGAAGTCTTATGGGTTATGGTCCTACGCACGACCACCATTTAAATGGTAATTCAATTTAACGGACAACTGTCCCATAAATTGAAGGACTTTTCAAGAATTGCGCATTAAAAGTGGCCTTCAAGGATTGATACAGGCAATTGCTGATAGGATTGTAAATGGTTGGGAGGGATTTGGGTCAATCCTAACTCGGGCCCAACCCGACTAAGTGTATGTTAGTCCTGCGTTGGAGCCAAGTCCAAGAGATTTGGGGCTGGACCTGACTTATCAGGCTGCATCTAGTATGAATCTAGAAATAGAATAATAAAAAAATTGGTTATTTATATAATATAAAGTTTATATACATATTTTAAACGGGTGCAGTTGGCATATGAATGCATCCGTAGCTGTAGATGTTAGGTGCAACTTCAAATTTTATCATGGTATATAATTTTGATGTAAAATGTTTCTAGGATTATCTCAAAATATATTTTTATATCTAATTATAAAATTTTAAATTTAAAAAATGATTAAAATCAAGTAGATCTATAAACATATGAAAATCTTGAAAATGGACGGTGAAGAAAATATGTTGTAAAATGCACTATTTTTTAAACTTAAAATCTTTTTATTTTTCATGATCATACATCTCGATGTCGAGATGATCAATCAAAGGGTTTTTCAACATTAAAACTACCTTTTCCAACAAATTTTTGAGGTGCATCCGTAGTTCTACATTATAAGGTTGCATCTTTATATAAATTTTTCCATTTTAAAATATCCTATATACACCAAGTAGCTCTGGTTAGATTGTACTTGATCCATAGGGCATAAGCTCCGGACCAAACCTAGTTCTGGTCAAGGTCAAATAGATCCTTCCCCAACTCATCGGGTCCATTTTATGAGGCTAGACTTGGATCTAATCAGGCCAACCAGTGGGTCCACGGGTCGAACCGACCCATTTCCCACCCCTCCAAGGTGAACATGGAAGTATTTATTTTGTCCGCCACATTTGGCCATAGAAGCATGCACCCATTCATTATGATAAGTGTGGGTTTTCATTTTTCTTTATTTAATAACAAGAGTACATAATTTTATTAATATCAATCAAAGGTTACAGCTCTTCAAATAAACAAAGAATCAGAAACTTATAAATACAAAAGAGAAACCCAAGCTTGGCTAATCCATCTGCCATATCATTAGCCATGTTTTAAGGAGACCTCTGGCACGATCCATAACCTGTAATCACATGGATCGCAATTTCCATGGTGGCATCACTTCCTTTTTACACCAAGTAATTATATTTTGAGCGTCCCCTTCGATCTTAAGAAAACCCCACCAAATTGGTCCACTATCAATTGAAGTCCTTGTACAAGTGTCGTCAATTCAATGTGATTTGTTGAGACACATCAACATGGACGAGCAAAGCAAAAGATCACATGACCATCACTATTACAAACAACTCCTCCAATTGGATGAACAAAGCAAAAGATCACACTTTTATGAAGAGCTCCTCCAATACCAATCAATCTTGGATTCCCCAAAGAGCTACCATCAAAGTTTAATTGAAAACAACTAGCCATTAGAGACACCCACTTTCCTTTCAACCTTATGTTAACCACATTCAGATTAGCGAGATAATGCATATTCAAAGGGATATCTAACTTAGAAGTTCCTCTACCTTCCTTAAGTGATTTCAAACCATATCCAAACTTTATGCATGATCTTGCTCTTAATAACCTCCAAACTATTTGTTTGCCTCCTATTAGAATCTTGAATAAAATTCTTCATGCTATATGGATGTATTTATCGATCTCAAAAATGGGGAAAGATATTGTTGAAACTGATATGAGGTGTAATTTTTTTAACCTCCTACATTTGGGGGTCTGCAACTGTAGGCCAAGAAGCTTAGGGTCTTCTCCTCCTAGGGGAACTTTAGCTCCTTAGGGAATTTGGACTCGGCGGGTTTTGGAGGTGTTGTGAGGGATTGGGCAGGCAAAATTATGTTCACTTATGCAGGTCCTTAGGGGGGGAAATCTGTAAATTATACTGAGTTCTTTGCTCTTCTTCAGGGTCTTAAGCTCTTCGGTGGGAAACACATTGGGACAATTTGTATTGGGGAAGGGGATTCTTTAAATGTTATCAACTGGTGTAAGAGGGAGAAGAAGGTTCCTTGGGAATTGTGTTCCTTCTTGCTTCAAGTTTTTTCTCTCTTTCCTTTTCTTTTTCCTTTGCTCATGTGTATCTGGAGGCCAATGTTTTGATAGATACTCTATCGAATAATGGCACATCCCTTACCAACTTAGTGGTTTTTGATGTTGTATTTCCATAATTTCCCTGTAACCCCTTTGACCTTTTAATAAGATCGTTGAACTTCTCCAAAAATAAAAATAAAAAAAAATAACCTCAAAGTCTGGGATACTTCCCTCAAAAGTCATCATATTCCTTTCCAGCTATAAATTCCCATAAAATGGCCACTCGAAAAATTTCCCAAATTATGCCCTACCTTCGGCAATCGATCCATCTTCAATTTGTCATGAAAGAAAGATCGTCATGAGAGGAAGATTTTCGTCTATATACAGCCAAGCCATACTTTACTTTGGGGAAAGAATATAATGAGACCATTTACCTTTGGTACAAGGTGGTCATAAATAATCTTTTACCATTGGATGTGAAATTGGGTGGCGCATTTGTTCTATTGACCATGCTCAAAGTTCAAAAGAATTTTTCTCAAACTTCATGACACTCCCAAACTATCGGATTTCACATCGGATGGTCTCATTGTATACAACCCCCTTTACTTTATGTCGTGGTTATCTTTGACTTGGGTGACTTGACATTTTTTTTCAATATCACCATATCGTGATGCATGTTATAAGTAAAAGAGATCATAATGCTTTGTATTAATTCAAAAAATATACGTCACAGTAAACACACATACAAAATTTATAGAACATGTAATTGAAAGATACTACAAAACTCCTATAGGCGAAAATGAACAGTGATTTCGCTTACCCTCATCACCATCCAAACTTCATCGTACGGTGTTATCTGGTAGTATTTTAATTTTAATTTTATTTTTACTTCTTGGAATAATCTGAGATTTGGAGCGTGTGTATATCTAAGTGAAGCTCAGCTAATAAAAACAAGAAAAAAATAATTCAAAAAATATAAATTGATCAAAATACCCTTGTTAATTTTCAGAAGTATTTTGGTCAATTTATATTTTGTGAATTATGTTTTCCATATTTTTATTAGGTACATCTCACTAAGATATACACACGCTCCAAATTTCAAGTAATTTGGATTTGTAAAAAAAAAAATGAAAATTGAAATAATATCGGACAACTGTGACCATGCGATGAAATTTGGATGGTGATGAAGATAGACAAAATTACTGTTCAGTTTCGCCTATAGGCGTTGGAAACAGTTTTCCCATGAGCTCCCTCTTTATTATTGTTCTTAGCTCCTTCTTTATTATTGTTCTTACCGCGTAAGAATTTATTTAATGCATAGATCATAATAGCAATTGAATGCTTCTATAACTTGATTGACTAATTCTTCCAATATGTTTGCTTTTTTAGTGTATTGCACATAGTCAGTCATTTTTAAACAATGTATATTAACCATTGCTGGTTTAATCTCTCTGAAATATTAGAAATCAAATGCTAATAACTTGATATTCTACATTGTATGGAAGAATGAGATATCTACCTCTATCAATGAAAAACATTAAATATTTGGGCTTGATTAATTAGATTAAATGTTGATAATCACATACCATAATGCAACACAAAAAAAAAGGTCCATCAGACAAATGAAAGGTCGCTGCTTAGGACCACGGTAATTGGTATAATTATGTTTGGCTTCAAAGATATAATCTCTGGTTCCATGATTCTATATTTCAACGATATACATTAAGATATTCAATATTGAAATTTGTCCATGCACCATAAGCTCAACAAAGTAGGACCAACTATATAAGGCAAACCAAAAACTTGTATAACTCTCAAAAACACAAAAATGGGAAAAATATCCCCCTAAAATGGATCAAATTGTGCTTCCATTGTCAAAGAATCTGTGGAATATTACATCATTGTTAACCATAAATTTCTCATTATAAGAAATTGAATAAGATCATTACCCCATACATGAATCACATATTAGTGATTTTTTATTTTTAATGAACTGCATAAGAAAATTTTTCAGGGAAGATTTTCTGCAGTGACAATAGAGAAAGGGTGGAACCTACCTAAAATGATATAGAGTGGATAGATCAGGTGGTCCTATTAATTACACTGATAAATCGACATGAATAGGAGTTAAGTGATTATAGTATGCTTTTTTACTTATTTGACGTTTTAAACCAAAATAATCAAAACTAGGATGAAATAATAGTCTAATGCTGGGAACATTGGACTGGTCTATTAGCTATAATCAACTATGGGTCATCCTATGCTTCCAATATCTGATTACGCTATCAAGGGAAACCAATGGCCCAAAAAACCACAAAAATAAAAAATAAAAAATAAAAACCCGTGGTCCAATGAGTGCAAAATTGGAGAATAAAAGTAAATCACAAAAGTCAGGATCTCTGTGTAACATTGCATAAAATATGGTCCATTTTGTAATACCAAAAATGATTTCTAGACCGTATATAAATCTTCGCTATTTTGTTTTTAAAAATTTCCTATGTTAGAAAGAAACAATTCAAACATAAACAAAAACGCCCAAAGACATCAAATGAAAGAGTGGAATAGTATACTATGTTTACCTTATCAATAAGGGGGGGCAAAAAATACACCAAACAAAACCCCAAAGCCATCAAATAAAAGATCGGAATAGTATACTATTTCTACCGTATCAATAAGGGGGACAAAAAATACATAATTCTAGGAAAGGCTTTTATACTTCTTCTACTAGATGTATGTTATATACTTCCTCCCATCCAGCCGATCAATTTGGACTAAGTGAGTTTTTATACTTCTTCTACTAGAAGTGTGTTATATATTTCCTCCTATCCAACCGTTCAATTTGGATGAAGTGAGCCACTGACCGATGCCTCAGGGTATTTTAGTTTTAGTTGTAGCATTATTGCAATGCCTTAGAGTATTTTAGTTTTAGTTGTACCATCATTGCAATGGAGCACTTGAAAGCAATATTAAAAAAATATCTTCAATAAATTATAATAACCAAAATATCCTGAAAGAGTTTTGGTCATTTTTTTTATTGAGAATATTTTTTTATACTTTTTAAAAGTGCGATTTTAAGAGATTTAAGAGATGAGTGAAAGTTCAAATTTAATATCAAAATATTTTGTAGAAAAAAATTAAAATTAAATCTGTGTAGAAGTGTGACATTGTGATTGGGGTCAGCTCAACTGTCCATTCAAAATAAATAGTTGAATAGGGAGGAGAAGTATAGAAAGCAAGCCCTAAAAACAAACCCCATCGATAATTATCTTATATGAAAAATGAACATTAAGTATATTTCTCAAAATCAAGATCACATCAATAACAATTATATTTCATATTCAATGAGGCTATTTACTTTTGATACAAGGTGGTCACAATTCCTTACAACTATTTGATGTGAAATTGATAGCTTGAATGCATCACAAAGTTTGAGAAACTTCGTTTGAAATTTGAGCTTAGTAAGTGGAATAATTGCAGCCACCCAATTTCACATCCAATGGTCAAGATTAATGTGACCAATTGTATCAATGGTAATGATCTAATTCTATACTTTCCCTTAAATATTTAGATATAAAAATACGAAGGAGAGGAAAAACATTTACAATAACGCCTTATAACTTTATTATGACCAAATATATCCCGAGAAATAAAACGCCATTCCCTATATATTCTTGAAATAAACTCGCTACTATATTTTCTCCACTAATGGCTTTTGTGTAAACACCCACCCAAATTTATGAAGATCCACTCCTGCATGTACCTTCATAAATTTCACAACTAATTTTGAAATCCAATGTACATAGTGGAAATGAAAATACCGAGAGTTGGGTAAATATGTGGGAATTTGACATCTTTATCCTATATGAATCTCTCTTAGCAACCAACCAAAATTTACTAAAATGAGACATATTTCATGCACCCCATCAACCATGCCGACGTTCTTATAAAATCACCATCGAACGAGCGCTGCAGCATTATGATTGTTTCCATGTTTCTCCACGGATTTCTTGAACCTGTTACTCAGCATCACATCTTCGAGAGCCAACCTCGACGAAGAGGGCCTGTCTGTGTACCATGTTCAAGAAAGCCTGTAAAAAGCATGAAAACATCAAATCTTCTATCTTCAAAACTTTCAAGTAAAAAACTTCGAACTTCATAACAAAATGAAGAGGGATGGTTGTATGGAGAGAGCACATGGAGCCCCTCTTTATAAAGGTCCAGGTTAGGCTTAATCACCCCAGTTCTCACAGTTGACCCGGGTTACCTAACAGAATCACTCCCATAGGTGGGCCAATTTTGCCAAGTGCCCAAAGAAACTAATTCTTTTCCGTTATGATATATGAGAAGTGGCTATAATATGATAGAAGTCACTTTAGAGCCTGTTTGGTTATGAGGTTTAACCGAATTTTAACGGGATATCAATAACAAATATAGATACTACTTTAGTAGTACAAGCACCCTCTCTACTTGCTATTAGTCTTAAAGTTTAAACGAGACGGAAGATAATTGCAAATGGGGGGAGGTTATTTTTCATTAAAAAAACCGAAAAAGGAAAAATAATTGCATATTGTGGGTTTTGAATCTTTTTGCAAATGGTAGGTTTTGAATCTTGTACTACTATAGAAAGCACGGTACTTATAACGTTTGTTCTTTCGTTGCATCAATTGTTAAAAAATCTCATTCAGTTCCAACCCGCCCAAGTTCCTCATGAATTGGGTGATTAAAACAAAAAAAAAAAAAGAAGAGAGAAAGAGAGGCAAAAATTTATCATTTTCAATGGTTCTCTCTTTTTTTTTCATCAAAAATTGTGAAATTAGTGTCAAAATATTAGGTTTGAGCCCTTTGCTATATATGCGATTACTTTTTCCCATGTAGAGAGCAAAATAGAAGAAATCAAAGGTACAAGTTCCCTAAGACTTTTAAAATTGAGAAAAAAAACCATCAATTTCTTCCTCAATGTTTCACCAAATTTGTCCAAATTTGCCCCAGAATGTTCCTAAACATCAAACTACATGATTGCCTTTTGCTTCTTCTTCTTTTCTTTTTTTTACCATTTCCAATTATTTTTATCGTTTTCTCTCTAGATATCATGATTTTGATATTTTCAAACACTCTATAAGATATAAATCATTTTTGGGATCCATAGCTCCTATGACATGGAATTCAAAGATGAACAATTGAGTTTTCTTTTCCATTTTGACTTTGAATTTATCGTTTTATTTTAATTTTAATTTTTTATTTTGATCTATAGCTTATAGATATGATATCAAATGTTTGATTTTGATTGTAAGTGTTTTACTTTAATTATCCATTTTTCCTCCATCAACATTCAATGCTTTTTATAACACCATGAACTCTTGATCTGGTTCACAGAGTTAGCCAATTTAAACTTGGAACTGGTGGGTAACCGGTCTAACCCTCTAGTCCGATGTTTTAAACACTAGGTTGCACCACACTTGTTTGTCATATTACACTAGGCTCGCATGCTTTTGGTAACATGTGAATATCCTGAATTCTGGCTAACATAGCTCCCAGTTTGCAACCCATATGGTTTGATGAGATGAGAGGAGCGTAGCTCCCAGTTTGTAAACCATATGCTTTGGTGAGATAAGAGAGATATTATTCTCCACTCATGAGAAATGTTTACGGTTTTATCGTTCTCTCGATTAATTTGATAACTATTAGATAGGGGCTTGCAATGAGCCAGGCCCGGGGACAGCTAGTCCTGGCTCCAGCCCGGCCATGGTCCCCACGGGGGCAGCTGGAGCCCAACCGGCCCGAAAAAATAGAAGAAACAAAGAAAGGTCTGGGCCAGGCTGAATTTGGTCGGCCATGGCCTAGGCCCAGCCAAAACCCATGATCTTGGAGGGCCGGGCCTGGCTTGGCCCTCTCAGGCCATATTTTGTCCTAAGTCATAATTTGTTAGGGCCGGGCTAGACTGACCGGCCATTGCCAGCTTTGCTCTTAGATTAGAGCATATAAAGTCAATAGTCATTCCCAGATCTATAAACCAAATAATTCCAAAATATAATCATATATGTGCCCATTTGTTCCAAAATATAATCATATTTGCTCCATTGAAAGGTGAGTGAACTAGAGCTGAATTGCCGAGAAAAAAATGAAGAAGTGAAGGATTATTACACTCCCAAAATAACATTTCCCCCCTAATCAGTGAATGACACTATCCCAAAATAATATTTGCCCCTTTATTAGATTGATCTCGGTGACCAACCAAGCTTTACGGCAGATTTATCCCTGGTACACAAAACAATAGGAGATCTAATTTATTTCACTTGTTTTTAAATGCACTCGAACAGCAACAACCAAAGAGTATTAGAGAATTAACTTTTATATTTACAAGCATAGATTTGAGAGAGAAAGTGAGAAAGACAATTACAAATATAGTGTAATTGAACAAGATATTCGAGTCTTTTATAAGAAATCTAAAGAGCCTTGGAAATTGGTTACTTCAATGTCACTATTCATAGAAGAATCTGCTTCTTCTCAACACAATTTTGTTAACATGTATCACTGTTAACAGACTAACACAATTCTATTATCACCAGTTTTATCAGTCACAATTTTTCAAGAGATTGGGTTGCAACTGGTTTCTTTTGAACTTCTGAGTTCTAAAAACGAAAGTCATGTCCACAGTTGTGGCAAACATGATTTCCATATATGGAATCCACTGATTGTGTACTTCATCGACTCGTAAACAAGTAAAGTAGCGTGAACATCCTATGAGTATGAGAAATAAAGCATAAAATTGCCTCTGACATATTATCGAAAAGCAAAGGAAGAATACCACAGGTAGGAAAAAACATAGAAATAATGGAAAAGAATAAAAAATTATTTATTCAAGTTTGTTTCCTGTACAAAATCGGGCGCTTGACTCAGATTTTCTAACCGTTAAAAACAAGTCCTAAGGGACAATTCTTATAATTATAGGACAGTATTTGCTCAAAAACAAATTCAGAAAGTTTCATCAGTATATACAAGTATTTGCTCTTACCTTGACTTGTTATTTAATAAATAAAGATCGGCACAGTGGACATAAATCATGGGACTCTAACCACTTCAAAATGCAATCATTTATCACAAAGATCGGCACACTGGACATAAATCATGGGAGTCTCGCCACTTCAAAATGCAAAATGCAATCAATGTGATAAATATGGTTACATGGCACCTCCCATGCATCATCATCATACTGAACACCAACCTCAGACAG
This sequence comes from Amborella trichopoda, assembly GCF_000471905.2. The sequence continues at coordinate 42,675 of NW_006498729.1, read as the reverse complement.
GCACACACACATTATCTTTCTCCTCTGGATCCTCAGATTCTTCAATCTCCCTCTCAATCTTTCTCCTCTGGGTCCTCAGATTATTCAATCTCTACAGACAGAAATACCTCCAATGCTACATCAATGGCTGGTTCAAGGTGCGAACAGGAGAAGTCCTTCGAGGTCACCCTCAGTTGAACCATGACTTGACATACTAGGGAGGCTATGATCTTCTGGAGAATGTCCATGTATATGAACTTGTCAATTAAGAAATAGATGAATCCTTTAGCAGAGTCTCTCAGAACTAGAACATCCAAAGGGATGGCGATCTTCCATGGCCACACTCGGTTCGATCTCTTACCGTCTCGAGTTTCAGAACCGATACCTCCTCGACCCACATATGTCTTCACTTTAAAGACTATGTTCATCAATACACAATCATTCGTGAGAGAATGACGTGGGAAGAGTCTGAATATTGGGTCAGACCTAATACTAACCATGTATCTTGAACATGCCATTTCTTTATTTCCCCAACATGGCATGATTAAATTCCTTAGGATCTGTTAAATCAAGAAAACACAAATTTCAATATAAGGTTTTGCAGAATTTCCATATTTGTGATTGTATCTCATCATGATATGCTGGTTTCATAGTCACGCTATATTTCAAAATTGTAAGGAGCATTGAAATTTGGGATTGTAAACAACACATTAAAAATATAATATTAAAGACAACTGTACCAAGATATCATATCTATGGTTCCAAAACTTGGCCGGGCCAAAGGTTGTACATCATTTTTTAAACCTGGTTGAGGGTTCGAATGCCTACGCCTGTCACTTTTTAAAGCCATCATTTTTTAATAGTTCCAAAGTCTTTTTTTTAGTTCAAAATAAAATGTCGGCCCCGAGAATGGATGTCGAGACCTCTTCGAAATAGGTTCCTTTATGGACGGTATACTAGAAAATGATACTATTCAACACGCCCGCTCGCAAGCTTCAATATGGATATGGCACTCATGATATGGAAAATTATATATATATATACACGTTATAGTTTTTGTTATTATGGCTCCTTATTATGGTTTTTTATCAAATAGTTTCGATTATTATCACCGTGTCCATTTTTTTTCCTGTCAAAATAGAAATTTTAAAAAAATATGACTTTTTTCAAAGTATTTCAACGGTGCCAATTTCGATTTTTGAATAACCAAAATCCCCGTCCTCTTTCTACCTCTCTCTCTCTATTTCAACAGGTAAAAATGGTTCCTCTCTCCACCTTCCTCTCTCTACCTTTATAGTTTTTGTTATTATGGCTCCTTATTATGGCTTTTTACCACATAGTTTCGGTTATTATCACCGTGTCCATTTTTTTTCATGTCAAAATAGAAATTTTAAAAAAATATGACTTTTTTCAAAGTATTTCAACAGTGCCAATTTCAATTTTTGAATAACCAAAATCCTCTCTCCACCTTCCTCTCTCTACCTCTCTCTCTCTATTTCAACATGTAAAAATGGTTCCTCTCTCCACCTTCCTCTCTCTACCTCTCTCTCAACATTATATGGGTAAAAATAGTTTTTTTTAACTCTCTCCCTCTCTGTCTACCTCTATCTCTACATTAGATGGGTAAAATTGGTTTTTATTTTTTTTTAACTCTCTCTCTTCCCCTGCCAGGGTTCCTGCTAAGGTATTTTACTTTTTGATAAGTTCATAATCCCTTAGATTTTTTTAAGGGTTGTTTTGATAAGTTCATAATCCTTGAGATTTTTCCTAAATTTAGGGTCTCAAATTGATTTTAAATTTTCAAGAACCAAAATTGGTGTTTTTTTAATATTTTGAATTTTCAAGAACCAAAATTGGTGTTTTTTAATATTTTGAATTTGGTTGTTGAAAAAAGGTGAAGTTATCTTTTTTTAAAATTTTTGTTTTGACATGAAAAAATGGATACCGTGATTTTGACATAAAAAAAAAACGGATATGGTGGTAATAACATAAACTATTCGATAGAAACTATAACGGATATATATATATATCTAACAACATTTTTTCTCTATTTTCTTTTAAGAAAAAAGAAGAGCTAGACTCAGGCAAGTCACCCGATTAAATCGCCTCAGCCAAATCCAGACTATAGAGTACGAGTCATACTTTAGCTGAGTTGATTTTTTGAACACTTTTTTATCCGTGAAATTCTACCGTGAGATTTCAAATTAAGTCAAGTTTTAAATCTGTATCCGTCAAATTTTAAATTAGGGCTAATTTTAAAAGTGGTAGTTATAAGCAGCGATTGAAAAATCACCCGAGTAGAAACCACTTGGCCTAGTTACTCGGGCTCAAGCACTTGCTGAGCCCACAACTCAGGGAGATATTAAAACAAATTCAATAAAAAATCATAAATAAACTTAAAAAATAGGGAATTCATTTAGGATATGTTTTCTATTATTTTGGAAAAGATTGAAAAATGGTTTGACTATAAATATTCATTTTTATATTTTTCTCATATTTTTTTAGATTATTTCAAGAATACCCCCGTCACAAGTTGATTTTTTTAAAAATCTATTTCTTTACTACTTTGCACTAATATGAGTTACTTGGACTCGGCCCAAGTAATCAACATCACATCTCATTTTATAACTAATATTAAAAGTAATTGTAACCTCTTTGTAACAAAAATAAATAGTCTCATAATATACAATCCTTAATATTAATTATTTTCCTCGAACTCAAGCCAAGGTATAATTGCACCTACTGGCTTGGTCTGTACCTTAGCTATTCCGGAGGAAAAACCTGGGAAATACCCCGAGTCGGACTGTGTGACTCGGGATTGGGACATTAAAAAAAGGCTCAGACCATCTCATGGTTTTAAGCAGTATCGAAAATCAAGATCATTCATGATAGCTATCTATAGAGTAAAAAATTGATGTATAAACAAGATTTCACATATTAAGAAAGTAGAGATTCAATGATTATTTTAATAAGAGAAATCAAAAACAAAAACACCATCAACCTCTCTTGAAGTGTATTATGCAAAACTCGAGGCATTTAAAAACTTCAAAAATAAAATCATGGAGAAATTTTTTTTTTTTTTTTATACAATGATTTGTGAGCTTTTCTTATCATTTTCCCTATTTTAATCATTTTATTTTTCTAGGGTTTTTTCTAAAATACTTCTAATTGTCAATCAAATTTTTCTAAATCTATATTTTATCAGCTGAACTTTTTATGCTGCTTTTTGTTTTGTTTGACTTTTACTTCTGTTATTTTACTTTTTTCCATTGATATATACAGAGACAGAAATTGTACCTCGGAGTAATAAGACTGCAATTTTTCTTCTTCTTCACTTTGGGGCCTTGGTAGTATTGCCGAGCCCCATGATGAGGTCTTGGACTTCATTATCTCCATTGGATAAGGTGTTTCCATTGTCACCAAAGAGTTAAATCAAAATCCCCACATAATACTTAGGAGAATGAGTTGAAGCCTTGGTGGTAATATCAAAGAGAGCTCGATTCGGGTACAGCCCAAATCCAACTTAAGATGGAGAAAAAAAATCGATTCAAGACTGGATGTAACAATGGAAACTGCACAGTCGAGGCTTATATGATAAGGAATGTATACTAGATAGAAAACCTTTTAGAAAAAAAAAATTCAAAATTAAATACATGTGGAGAAAGAGATGAAAAGTCGGTTAAATAAGGATATATGCATTTGGATGAGGTAGATAATGTCGATGAGAGATGAGGAAAGGGCAAGTCTTTCTATACCGATTTATGCGGGCCACTGGTTACCCAATGGTAGAAGATTCAAATTTCCTTAAAAGATAGAGATCACGATGCATATCTAGACCTAGAGAATAGGGGTATTTGTTAACACGATATTCCAAAAAATTGCATTGGTCAGTTTCAAGAAATTATATTTCAAAAAGGAAAAAGTTTACATAAGGATGCAACCTTATAATGTAGAACTATATACGCACCTCAAAAATCCATCAGAAAACATAGTTTTAATGTTGAAAAACCTTTTGATTGATCATCTCGACATGGACATGTATGACTAAAAAAAAAAGATTTTAAGTCTCAAAAATAGTGCATTTTACAACATATTATCTACGCCGTCCATTTTTAAGATTTTCGTATGTTTATACATCTACTTGATTTTAACCGTTTTTAAATTTTAAAACTGTAAAATTAGATATAAAAATAGATTTTGAGATAATCCTAATAACATTTTACATCAAAATTATATACCATGATAAAATTTGAAAGTGCACCTTACCTCTACAGCTACGGATAAGTGCACCTTACCTCTACAGCTACGGATACGTCCGTATGCCAACTGCACCCTAAGCGTATTATCTTGAAAGAACTCCCAAAAAGAGAGCAAAAAATAGAATTTGCATAGTATATGCTATGCGATGCACAATGGACATCCACCTAACATTTTCAAGAAGGATTGTGGAGATTAAACATAGTATCCAATTAACGAACATTAAGCACAACAATAATGCGTCCCACCCTTTAATTTTAGATTAAATATTAAGTACAGCACCATTATAAAATGAAGTGCATACCTAAATTAAAGGACATTAAAATGCTATTAGGAAGTCTTATTTCCCTTGATGAAAGTTGGGATTTTTGGCTACATCATGGTTTGAAAACTTGATTTGAGTCTACTGGTACTTGACTGCGTTATTTAAACTCGCCCCTTGTTAAGTCTAATTTCCAGGTACAAATTCAGTTATATAAAAAAATAAACATAAAAAGGTAAAATTTATATTATTTTACTAGATCAATGTGTAAATCTACACTATTCAAATAAGATAGATAGTAGAGATTACCATAACCTCACATTCAAACAATAATTGAATTATCACAATGGGTCCTCTCTCTAACACACACATATTTGTATTTTATATAAGGATTCATTTGGAAGTCCCAAAATTTAGCTGCAATTATAGAACTGCCTTAGATTTGGGCTGAATGGATGGCATGCAAAGGCACATGGATTGCCTTTTCCATTTATAGATCCAAACGGGGCGATTATGCAATCACACCATTGACAATAACCTTTGAGTTATGAATAATTGAATGCCAAAACCCAATTAAATTATATGTGCTTTTGAACACATGAAGGCAACATTATGATTGTTTCCATGTTTTTCCACAGATTTCTTGAACCTGTTGCTCAACATCGCAACTTTGAGAACTAACTCGAAGAGGGGTCGTCTGAGTACCATCTTCAAGAAAGCCTGTGGAAAGCATGAAAACATCAAGTCTTCCACATTCCTAAATTTCCAAAACAAAACCTGGACCCTGAAATGAAATGGAGATAGAGAACAGAGATATAGAAAGAAAACAAAGAGAGAAAGGGATGAAAAGAAAGAATGAGAAAAGGAGGGGAGATGAAGAGGGTGCAGAGAGGGGCCTTTTATAAATGCTTTGGGGTGGAATTAAGCAATAAGCAGCCCCATGACCCGGCCTACTCCTAACTCAAACTCATTCATTCCTCCTCGCGTGGCAGTTTTCAAAACTGCCCCCAAACAAACATCACCATTTTTAGGGAGGGAAGTCCATTTGAAGCCGCTTCTTTCGGTTTTGTGAATTAGCCACATATTTGAGGGCCCCTATATGGAGGGAAGTCTTTCTTTAGTTGTTTTTTTTTGTTTTTTTCTTTTTCTTTTAATTTGGGGGGAGTCATCACGAAGAGGACCTTACTCTCGGTAGGCATTGAGTCTAGGATGTAGCTTTGTAAGTTGTCAAATGCTAACTAATTTATCATGGTGAATGTATTAGATTAAAGCACGTTGTTTCGAGACTCGGTCAGGACTACTCAGACTCGGCTGATAACTCAGCCTCGCCCTATGGACTAGGCGAGTTTGCTCCAAGTACACTGCACAGTGCACACACATTATTAATATGTTATATGTAATAATGTGCCAATTTTTTACATGAACATTCAAATAAATATTGGTTTGTGTGTATTCTTATACCCCATGACGGTGAGGGTTTGAATCATTCCTTAGTCATCTGCGTTCTTTTGTTAACCTTTTTATTTTTTTAAAGAAAAATGAGTATTAAAAGTCGGGGAGGGCAGCGGACGTGGCCATCAGATCATTTAACACTCAATGTCATAAAAGCGAAGGCAATAATACCATATAAAATATGTTTTGTGTTTATTTTTTACTTTCTTTTGTTAACCTTTTCATTTTCTTTTTATTTTTTTAAAGAAAAATTGGTGTTAAAAATCGAGGAGGGCAGCGGACCTGACCATAAGGTCGTTTAACACTCAATGTCATAAAGCGAAGGCTATAATACATATAAAATATGTTTTGTGTTGTTTTTTTATTTTTTTAACTTGAATTGTACTCAGGCAAGTTACACGAGCTCGCCCGAGTAACTCGGCTCGAGCAAGGGTCGAGCATCAAATAAAAGCGCTTAATAAATAAAAGAATATTGTGATTATCTGTAAAAAGAAATGGATAAAGTTTATATAAGGTTGCAACCTTAAAATGTAGAATTACAGATGCACCTCAAAAATATATCGGAAAATATTATTTTAATGTTGAAAAACCCTTTAATTGATCATCGCAATAACAAGATGTATGAATATAAAAATAATAATAATAATAATATTTTGGGTCCCAGAAATCGTGCACCTTGCTACACATTATCTAGACCGTCCATTTTCAAGATTTTCATATGTTTATAGATCTACTTGATTTTAACCATTTTTTAGAGTTTAAAATTTTAATTAATTAGATATGTAAAATAGATTTTGAGATA
>NW_006498729.1:11850-25180 GCF_000471905.2 Amborella trichopoda | reverse complement strand
AAAGAAGTTATGTTTATTGATTAAATCCTCCCATGCATATGACAAGGTGTTATCACAAACTTCAAATAAAGCATGAAAGAGAAGATTGTGCTAGTTCTGGTGGGAACTATTGATTTTTTTGTTCTTTTGGTTGCAGTTCACAAATAGTATCATGCTGATGTTACTGGATTAATATTGCCTGTGGCAAATGGGGATCTGCAACCTATTTCTACTGTGGTTTTTTTCATTTATGATAGAATAACTCTGTTGTTTTTGCATTAATTCTAAACTACCGTTGAATAAAATGCTCGTAGTTTTGCATCCTCCATAAAGTTTGCTTTTTTTTTTTTTTCTTTTAAAGTTAAACCTACCTCCATCAAATTCCTGAAAGGATGATATCTTCCATGAAGTAGTAGGATTTGTATAATAACCCACCTACCAACTCCTTCATTGACAGGTCTCAGCAACCGAAGGACCCACCTTCCCTGCACAAGATGGGTCCACGAAGGGCATTTATGTCGCCCCACCAAAAGCTGGTGGGGTTGGAAAGGCTGGAACTGAAATGAGGAGGAGAAACGAAGAGAATTCAATAAGAGTCGGTAACCTTTCGGAGGACACAAGGGCAGTGGTAGTGGCAGTATTAGTATTAGTATTAGTATGAATGGGGCAGTGGCAATAGGATTTGAACCCAATAAGGAAAAATTACAAAAAAAACCCGAAGACTACACTATTTGTGCAACTTACTCTCAATCTAACTTTTTTTCTCAGTTTTTTTCCTATAACAAATTTTTTATGCAAACAACCCCCAACCTAAATAAAATAAAATAAAAAGACTAAACTACCCTTAATACTATTGCACACGCCTCTCTCTCACACGTCTCTCTCTCCGTTAGTAGAACCTGTGCGACACAGCGTTTCGGTAGTAGCCAATGGCGCTCCAGCAATACCGCTTCGACAGTTGCAAAGGATGCTCCGGCAATAGAACTTGTGAGACACATCTCTCTGACAGTGGCAAAAGGCGCTCCGGCAGTAGAACTTGTGAGGCGTCAAATCACACAAAATTGATTTTTTTATATGGGAACGGCATTTTCATCTAAAAAAAGTACTTTTTATTTTGGGGGAATTTTGCATAGAAAGCTTATTGTGGGAAAAAAAATGAGAGAAAAGGTTTCGATGGGGGTAAGTTGTATAGATAATATCTTTTGAGGAGTTTTTTGTAATTTTCCCTAGTAATAATCTAATGCTTGTCTTTCTTTTTTTTCATTTTTATTTTGTAACATTTGGAACAATATTGTTAACAGGGGTCATTACTGTCCATCCCAGCGACTGGACGGTGATGGAAGGGGATAAGACCTCCAGATTAATGACTTGCTTTGTGGGACTAGCATTCCCCCATCACTTTCCAACTCATTGTCCATCCCAGCTACTGGACAGTGATGAAAGGGTGAAGACGACGACAACGAGTTTTTATCATAACATGTAATTTTTTGTGTAACTGGTCGCTGTCGTTGGGATGGAGGGGGGGAATGTTTAAGGTTAGGTATTAGACGGTGATGGAAGGGGATAAGACATTCTATTAAGGTCGCAACCTTAAATAATCCAATTAAGTGATAGCGCTAAATTTTATCATAACATGTAATTTTGGTATAAAGAGTTTTTAGGATTATCTGAAAGGTATTTTTGTATCTAATTATAACATTTTAAACTTACAAATGGTTAAAACCAGGTAGATCTATAAACGCATGAAAATCTTGAAAATGGACTGTCTAGATAATATGTAGCAAAATGCACTATTTATGAGATTAAATATTTTTTTTTTTTTTTCAACATTAAAGAACATTCTCAGATGTCAAAAGCTAAGGTGTACTTCGACTCAAGCGCATGGGCGTGGGACTCGGACACCAAGTCCAGCGCCACTTCACGCCGAAAGTCGGGAGCATCGACCGGCCATCTAGAGGGACAGCGTGCTGCCAATTTACTTACAAAATGGAAGCCATGCCAATTTACTTACAAAATGAAAATGAAAGGAAGGTCATAGAATATGTTAACCCCAATCATGTTAAGAAACCAACCCATATTTAGTCTAACAAATAAAAACCTTTTAAGGCAAAAGACATAATCTTACAACAATGAATGGAACCTTTTGGTGGATGGAATCCCCATATTCCTCGAAATTTACTCTTTTCCTCGATCTTCAATTTAAATCGCTCTTATATTTGCCCAACTTTAATGGCTTTTGCCCGAGCGAGTTAATATACAGTTTGCTCCCGATGGAAATAAAAGATATGCTGGTCCTGGAGGAGCTTATTGTCCATTTGGTCTCAGGTAGAACTCATATTATGAGTATTTTTAAGACCTTGAATTTCGGGGACATGACCTCTTGAGCCTAGAGACCAACCTTAAATACAGAAGAATTGAAACTTTTGGAGAGCAAGAGTGATGAGGAACTCCAAATTTAATTTCTTTTAAAAATAACCATCTAATGATTCTCATGTAGATCTCAAATTTTCGTATAAAAATATTTCAAAATATCTCTTTTGCCCGAGGGAATTAATGCACACTATGCTTCTACATGAGCATGCCCGTCACGATCATTTGGCAAAACAACAGCCCATGTAAAAATGAGTCCCTTTCTTAAAAATCTATTTTTGAGATGGATTTTTAGACGTAATTTTTAAGGATATGTAATCTCTAATAAGAAATGTTTCTATACTTCTTCTACAGCATAGAAGACATATACTTTCCCTACCATCCCACCGTCCAATTTTGATCAAGACAGTCAATCATCGTTTGATCTTAACTCCAACGTCTCAAAGTATTTTATTTTTAGTTTTTTTTTATACAAATTATATGAATATGAAATTTGGTACTTGTCATCTTCTCATTGGAGCTCACCTATAAAAAAAACATATTAAAAATAAGTTTTTGATAACATATAATGACCAAAATACCCCTTGAATTTTTTAGGGGTATTTTGGTCATTTTATTTTATTGAAAATAATTTTTTTATTTTTTTCGCCAGTGCGTGTTTAATAAAATATTGGACATACAAAATAAGGTGGAAAGATAGTTTATAGAAAAAACATTAAAAATAAAAGTGTAGAGACGTGACATTGTGATTGGGGTAATCTTAGCCCTCCATCAAAAATAGAGGGTTGGATAAGGGGAAGAATGAGAAAAGGCCAACCTTCCGAAAAAATTTCATTCACTTTCAAATATGCAACACGGTATCATGATCGTTTTCATTTTTTTCCACAGCTTTCTTAAACCTGTTACTCAACAATGCATCTCCGTAAACTAACTCGAGGAGGGCCTGTCTGAATACCATGTTCAAGAAAGCCTGTGGAAAGCATGAAAACATCAAATCTTCAATATTCGCAGAGAAATTCTTTCAACTTTGAGTAAAAGAATGAGAAAAGGAGGAGAGATATAATTGGTGATATGGATAGGGTGCATGGAGGCCCTTTTATACATGTTTGGGGCCTCACACGCATGACCGGGTCTTCTCAACCATTCTGCCTCACTTGGCAGTTCGTTAACTACGCCCAAACTAACATCACAATCTTTAAGGAGAGACGTCCATTTGGTGTGGTTTCCTTTTTCAGTTATGGTGATTAGCAGATGTTTAAGGGGCTTGTTTACTTTAGCCAATGTATCAGAACTGTTAAATCACTATATTACACAGAGGAAAAGGTTTGGGGTGGCGTTTGTATAGATCTGAGGCTCTAAACAATCAAAGTAAAGCACACCTTCAAATAGTATCGAGAAATAAGGTTTCAATACTGGAAATCTTTGTGATAGATTTAAAATATATTTTCATATTTAATTATAAAATTTGAAGTTTCAATAACAGTGTAGATTGAACAGATCTTTGAAAATCTTGAAAATTGACGGTCCAAAAATGGGTTACAAGATGCACTATTTTCAAAACTTGAAATCCATTTTTTTCTCTTGTCCATGTATCTTGATGTCGAGATGATCAACTTGAGAGTATTTGGGCATCAAAACAACTTCATCTAGTGAAATTTTTGAGGTGGGCTCTAATTTGATTGTTTAGAGCCTTGGCTCTCTATAAACGTTTTCCTTTAAATAAAGGTTTTTAAAAAGTAAGGCGCACCTCAAAAAACCACTAAGAAAAAGTGTTTTGATTTTTGAAAATTCTCAAATTGATATTATCAATTTTAAGATATATGGATATCACACAAAAAAAAAAGATTTCAAGTCATAAAAATGATGTAACTTGTAATAATTTATCTTGACCTTCTATTTTCAAGATTTCCAAGTGTTTGTAGGACTTTCATAATCTGCACTATTTTTTAAATTTTAAATTTTATAATTTTTTAAATTTTAAATTTTATAATTAGGGTTGATAGTCGATTTTCATGTCATCACAAAGTTTTCTACACAAACTACATCTTCGGGCAAAATTCAGAGGTGCACTTTACTCGTATAGTATAAGGCTTCAATAGGATAAGATGGGCACCTAAATGTGTTCCGCTAACCTAATATTCCATTCATATCATTAACCTGAAAATAAGGTAGAATTTCAGAAATGAAAGCGAATGAATCAAATAGAAGCACCGTATCAAATTAAAGGGAACACAGTTATGAGCTATAAAATAATCGAAAAAGTTTATATAAGGGTGAGGCCTTAAATAATCAAATTAAAGACGGCTCAAAATTCACTAGGGAGATTGTTTTGATGCCAAAAAATTCTTAAGTCGATCATCTCAATCTCAATAAGTTTGGACATAAGAAAAAATAGATTTTGAGAATTGGAAATAGTGCGCCTTGTAATGCATTTTTTGGACCGTACATTTTAAGATTTTCAAGTAGATCTACTCGATCTATACTATTTTTAAATCTTATAATTATAGATGAAAATAATTTTAAGGTCATTACAAAGATTTTCAGTACTAAAAAACATATCTTTCAACACTATTTGAAGGCGTGCCTTACTTTGATTGTTTAGGGCCCTAAAATATTTGTCCCTTTTACCTAATTTTTCATTCATATTATTTTCTTTCTTTTTTATTTGACCATTATTTCATTAATGAAATTATCCATAAGATAAAAGGGAATTGCTAATAGTAGGCCATCCTATTCCCACAAACAATTTCACATCGTATGAAGTACATTTTTTTTTTTTTCCTCTTTATTTCGAAAAAGATAACAAACTTGTATGCAGTGAAACCACCTTGTATGATATGCAAATTGACTTGAACTTACTCCATATTTTTCCCTAAATGTTCCATTCAATTAGGTCTCCAATCATATCACTGAAAAGGAAAAATAAAAGAAAGTATTAATGAAATAAGGTTTTGGAAAAATAAACTCAGATTGTTTAATCAACTATAAGAGAAGGGGGACTTCTATACACTAGAAGAGAACCAGCTTGCATGGTAAAAGATTGTTGATAAACCATGTATAGCACGCAAGTGAATTGCATATTGTCCTTATTTGGGAAATTTACCAAATTATTCCTCACATTTGAACTATTTAACATCTTATTCTTTTTAATTTATCTTATTACAAATTGCCCATTATTCTTTAATTTTAAATCGCATGACAAATGACACATCAAAACGAGTTTTAAAATTTATCACACCTTAAGTGAAATGTAGACAGTTCAAGTGTATTTTGATAAATTTCATTTAACATAGGGCGTACACAAGTCGCATCGGACCTCACTAGGACCCAACCCAATATTAACATGGGGGACCAGACGTAGATCTAGAACCAACCCCATGTAATAAAAATATAATAGAATAAAATATAGAAAAGTATACAAAGAGACCATTTATTTTTTGCATAAGGAGGACATAATCACTCTTGTCTTGATTTCAAATTGGCAATGGTAAGAGTGTCATTTAAAAGACTTTAAGTTTAAAAAAAAAAAACAAATCTTCAACTTCGTGACTAAGCCAAATCATCCAATTTGACATCTATTGAGTAGGAATTCATACAATCTTGTAATAAAAATAATGGGTCTCATTGTATACATATTTATAAAATATATAATAGAGATCTATAATTATGTATATGGGAAATTATCATAGTTATCCATTTTATTTTTTTGAACCAAAAATAGTCCCATAATTTTTATATTTTGTGCTCATTGGATTTCTATTATCACCAATTAGTCTCTTGTTTGATACTTGATGTATTGAACCGAATTTGTAATTTTTAATGTTACAAATGGGTTCGTCCACTTCAAATAGTTTGAATAGTTTTTATAAAGCTCAGATGACGACGATGATACAGGACATTGAAACCATTGTTGTGAAGAAAAGGTTAAATTCGGTCATCTTCTCAAAAAAAAATTATATCTTTGGCAAATGCGGAGCCCAAAACTGGCAAAAAAAAAATTAAAAGTCTTGTGGGTTATGGTCCTATGCACCACCACCATTTAAATAGTAATTCAATTTAACGGACAACTGTCCCATAAATTGAAGGACTATTCAAGAACTGCGCATTAAAAGTGGCCTTCAAGGATTGATACATGCAATTGGTGATAGGGTTGTAAACGGTTGGGAGGGATTTGGGTCGATCCTAACTCGGGCCCAACCCGACTAAGTGTATGTTAGTCCTGGGTTGGAGTCAAGTCCAAGTGATTTGGACCTGGACCTGACTTCTCAGGTTGCATCTAGTATGAATCTAGAAGTAGAATAATAAAAAATTGGTTATTTATATAATATAAAGTTTATATACATATTTTAAAAGGGTACAGTTGGCATATCAATGCATCCGTAGATGTAGAGGTTAGGTGGATTTTCAAATTTTGTCATGGTATATAATTTTGATGTAAAATGTCTTTAGGATTATCTCAAAATCTATTTTTATATCTAATTATAAAATTTTAAATTTCAAAAATGGTTAAAATCAAGTAGATCTATAAGCATATGAAAATCTTGAAAATGGATGGTGTAGAAAATATGTTGTAAAATGCATTATTTTTTAAACTTAAAATCTTTTTATTTCTCATGGTCATAGATCTCGATGTCGAGATGATCAATCAAAGGGTTTTTCAACATTAAAACTACCTTTTCCAACAGATTTTTGAGGTGCATCCGTAGTTCTACATTATAAGGTTGTATCTTTATATAAACTTTTTCCATTTTAAAATATCTTATATATACCGAGTAAGTCTGGTTAGATTGTACTTGATCCATAGGGCATAAGCTCCGGACCAAACCTAGTTCTGGTCAAGGTCAAATAGATCCTTCCCCAACTCGTCGAGTCCATTTTGTGAGGCTAGACTTGGATCTAATCGGGCCAACCAGTGGGTCCACGGGTCGAACCGACCCGTTTCCCACCCCTCCAGGGTGAACATGGAAGTATTTATTTTGTCCGCCACGTTTGGCCATAGAAGCATGCACCCATTCATTATGATTAAGTGTGGGTGTTCATTTTTCTTTATTTAATAACAAGAGTACATAATTTTATTAATCTCAATCAAAGGTTACAGCTCTTCAAATAAACAAAGAATCAGAAACTTATAAATACAAAAGAGAAGCCCAAGCTTAGCTAATCCATCTGCCATATCATTAGCCATGTTTTAAGGAGACCTCTGGCACGATCCATAACCTATAATCACATGGATCGCAATTCCCATGGTGGCGTCACTTCCTTTTACAGCAAGTAATTATATTTTTGGGAGTCCCCTTCGATTTTTAAAAAACCCCACCAAATTTGTCCACTATCAATTAAAGTCTTTGCACAAGTGTCGTCAATTCAACGTGATTTGTTGAGACACATCAACATGGACGAGCAAAGCAAAAGATCACATGACCATCACTAATACAAACAACTCTTCCAATTGGATGAACAAAGCAAAAGATCACACTTTAATGAAGAGCTCCTCCAATACCGATCAATCCTGGATTTCCCAAAAGCTACTATCAAAGTTTAATTGAAAACAACTAGCCATTAGAGACACCCACCTTCCTTTCAGCCTTATGTTAACCACATTCAGATTAATGAGATAATGCATATTCAAAGGGATCTCTAACTTAGAAGTTCCTCTACCTTCCTTATGTGATTTCAAACCATATTCAAACTTTATGCATGATCTTGCTCTTAATAACCTCCAAACTATTTGTTTGCCTCCTATTAGAATCTTGGATAAAATTCTTCATGCTATATTGATGTATTTATCGATCTCGAAAATGGAGAAAGATATTGTTGAAACTGATATGAGGTGTAATTTTTTTAACCTCCTACATTTGGGGGTCTGCAATTGCAAGCCAAGAAGCTTACGGTCTTCCCCTCCTAGGGGAACTTTTAAGTTGAATTTTGATGGTAGCTCCTTAGGGAATCTGGGCTCAGAGGGTTTTGGAGGTGTTGTGAGGGATTGGGAAGGCAAAATTATGTTCACTTATGCAGGTCCTTCGGGGGAGAAATCTGCAAATTATGCTGAGTTCTTTGCTCTTCTTCAGGGCCTTAAGCTCTTCGGTGGGAAACACATTGGGACAATTTGTATTGGGGAAGGGGACTCTTTAAATGTTATCAACTGGTGTAAGAGGGAGAAGAAGGTTCTTTGGAAATTGCGTTCCTTCTTGCTTCAAGTTTTTTCTATCTTTCCTTTTCTTTTTCCTTTGCTCAAGTGTATCGGGAGGCCCATGTTTTGATAGATACTCTATCGAAGAATGGCACATCCCTAACCAACTTAGTGGTTTCTGATGTTGTATTTCCATAGTTTCCCCATACTCTATCGAAGAATGGCACATCCCTAACCAACTTAGTAGTTTTTGATGTTGTATTTCCATAATTTCCCTGTAACCCCTTTGAACTTTTAATAAGATCTTTGAACTTCTCCAAAAATAAAAATAAAAAAAAATAGGCTCAAAGTCTGGGATACTTCCCTCAAAAGTCATCATATTCCTTTTCAGCTATAAATTCCCATAAAATGGCCCCTTAAAAAATTTCCCAAATTATGCCCTACCTTAGGCAATCGATCCATCTTCAATTTGTCATGAAAGAAAGATTCGTCATGAGGGGAAGATTTTCGTCTATATACAGCCAAGTCGTACTTTACTTTTGGGAAAGAATATAATGAGACCATTTACCTTTGGTACAAGGTGGTCATAAATAATCTTTTACCATTGGATGTGAAATTGGGTGGTTGCATTTATTCTATTGACCATGCTCAAAGTTCAAAAGAATTTTTCTCAAACTTCATGCCACTCCCAAGCTATCGGATTTCACATCGGATGGTCTCATTGTATACAACCCCCTTTACTTTATGTCGTGGTTATCTTTGACTTGGGTGACTTGACATTTTTTTTCAATATCACCATATCGTGATGCATGTTATAAGTAAAAGAGATCATAATGCTTTGTATTAATTCAAAAAAAATATGTCACAGTAAACACACATACAAAATTTATAGAACATGTAATTGAAAGATACTGCAAAACTCCTATAGGCGAAAATGAACAGTGATTTCGCCTACCCTCATCACCATCCAAACTTCATCGCACGTTGGGAACAGTTTTCCCATGTAATTCAGCTCCCTCTTTATTATTTTTCTTAGCTCCCTCTTTATTATTGTTCTTACCATGTAAGAATTTATTTAATGCATAGATCATAATAGCAATTGAATGCTTCTATAACTTGATTGACTAATTCTTCCAATATGTTTGATTTTTTAGTGTATTGTACATAGTCAGTCATTTTTAAACATTGTATCTTAACCATTGCTGGTTTAATCTCTCTGAAATATTAGAAATCAAATGCTAATAACTTGATATTCTACATTGTATGGAAGAATGAGATATCTACCTCTATCAATGAAAAACATTAAATATTTGGGCTTGATTAATTAGATTAAGTGTTGATAATCACATACCATAATGCAATACAAAAAAAAAGGTCCACTAGACAAATGAAAGGTCGCTACTTAGGGCCACGGTTATTGGTATAATTATGTTTGGCTTCAAAGATATAATCTCTGTTTCATTGATTCTATATTTCAACGATATACATTAAGATATTCAATATTGAAATTTGTCCATGCTCCATAAGCTCAACAAAGTAGGACCAACTATATAAGGCAAACCATAAATTTGTATAACTCTCGAAAACACAAAAATGGGAAAAATATCCCCCTATAATGGGTCAAATTGTGCTTCCATTGTCAAAGAATCTGTGGAATATTACATCATTGTTAACCATAGATTTCTCATTATAAGAAATAGAATAAGATCATTACCCCATACATGAATCATATATTAGTGATTTTTTATTTTTAATGAAATGCATAAGAAAATTTTTCAGGGAAGATTTTCTGCAGTGACAATAGAGAAAAGGTGGAACCTACCTAAAATGATATAGAGTGGATGGATCAGGTGGTCCTATTAATTACACTGATAAATCGACATGAATAGGAGTTAAGTGATTATAGTAAGCTTTTTTACATATTTGAAGTTTTAAACCAAAATAATCAAAACTAGGATGAAATAGTAGTCTAATGCTGGGAACATTGGACTGGTCTATTAGCTATAATCCACTATGGGTCATCCTATGCTTCCAATATCTGATTACGCTATCAAGGGAAACCAATGGCCCAAAAAACCACAAAAATAAAAAATAAAAAATAAAAAAACGTGGTCCAATGAGTGCAAAATTGGAGAATAAAAGTAAATCACAAAAGTCAGGATCTCTGTGTAACATTGCATAAAATATGGTCCATTTTGTAATACCAAAAATGTTTTCTAGACCGTATATAAATCTTCGCTATTTTGTTTTTCAAAATTTCCTATGGTAGAAAGAAACAATTCAAACGTAAACAAAAAAGCCCAAAGACATCAAATGAAAGAATGGAATAGTATACTATGTTTACCGTATCAATAAGTGGGGGCAAAAAATAAACCAAACAAAACCCCAAAGCCATGAAATAAAAGAACGGAATAGTATACTATTTCTACCGTATCAATAAGGGGGACAAAAAATACATAATTTTAGGAAAGGTTTTTATACTTCCTCTACTAGATGTATGTTATATACTTCCTCCCATCCAGCCGTTCAATTTGGATTAAGTGAGTTTTTATACTTCTTCTACTAGAAGTATGTTATATATTTCCTCCCATCCAGCTGTTCAATTTGGATGAAATGAGCCACTGACCGATGCCTCAGGGTATTTTAGTTTTAGTTGTAGCATCATTGCAATGCCTCAGAGTATTTTAGTTTTAGTTGTACCATCATTGCAATGGAGCACTTGAAAGCAATATTAAAAAAATATCTTCAATAAATTACAATAACCAAAATATCCTGAAAGAATTTTGGTCATCTTTTTTATTGAGAATATTTTTTTATACTTTTTAGAAGTGCGATTTAAGAGATTTAAGAGAGGAGTGAAAGTTCAAATTTAATATCAAAATATTTTGTAGAAAAAAATTAAAATTAAAATTAAAAT
Organism: Amborella trichopoda; assembly: GCF_000471905.2. The sequence goes on along the minus strand of NW_006498729.1, from coordinate 13,784 downwards.
TAAAATTAAAATTGTGTAGAGGTGTGACATTGTGATTGGGGTCAGCTCAACTGTCCATTCAAAATAAATAGTTGAATAGGAAGGGGAAGTATAGAAAGCATGCCCCAAAAACAAACCCCATCAATAATTATCTTATATGAAAAATGAACATTAAGTATATTTCTCAAAATCAACATCCCATCAATAACAATTATATTTCATATTCAATGAGGCTATTTACTTTTGATACAAGGTGGTCACAATTCCTTACAACTATTTGATGAGAAATTGATAGCTTGAATGCATCACAAAGTTTGAGAAACTTCGTTTGAAATTTGAGCTTAGTAAGTGGAATAATTGCAGCCACCCAATTTTACATCCAATGGTCAAGATTAATGTGACCAATTGTATCAAAGGTAAATGATCTAATTCTATACTTTCCCTTAAATTTTTAGATATAAAAATATGAAGGAGAGGAAAAAAATTTACAATAACGCCTTATAACTTTATTATGACCAAATATATCCCCAGAAATAAAACGCCATTCCCTATATATTCTTGAAATAAACTCGCTACTATATTTTCTCCACTAATGGCTTTTGTGTAAATACCCACCCAAACTTATAAAGATCCACTCCTGCATGTACCTTCATAAATTTCACAACTACCTTTGAAATCCAATGTACAAAGTGGAAATGAAAATACCAAGAGTTGGGTAAATATGTGGGAATTTGACACCTTTATCCTATATGAATCTCTCTTAGCAACCAACCAAAATTTACTAAAATGAGACATATTTCATGCACCCCATCAACCATGCCGACGTTCATGGGAGGAGGGTGTATACATGACTCTGAATCATGAGAGGAGGTATCGGTATGTGCCCCTTTAAAAAAGATTGTAGATTCTAATTTAAGGTCTGGTTTCTATAAGGTTGCCACCTCAAACAATCCAATTAAGGCACACGTATAGATTTTATCATGTACTTTTGGCGTAAAACATTTTTAGGATTATTTGAAAATATATTTTCATAACTAATTATAAAATTTAAACTCCAAAAGTGGTTAAAATCAAGTAGATCAATAGACATATAAAAATCTTGAAAATGGGTGGTCTAGATAATATGTTCTAAGTTGCACTATTATTGAGATTCAAAATTTTTTTCTTTTTTATATTCATATATATCGATGGCAAGATCGAGATGATCTATTAGACGTTTTTCAACATTAAAACAACTTTTTCAGATGGATTTTTGAGGTGCATCTGTAATTCTACATTTTAAGGTTGCAACCTTATATAAACTTTTTCCTCTAATTTATTCCATATAGCGCAGTCCCTCCTCTAACATTCTTCATCTCCGACATCCCTCAAATCAAACCATGATGACGTATATTAACATGAGTACATTAAAGTTTATATAGAGCTGAGGCTCTCAATAGTCAAATTAGAGCCTACCTCAAATATTGTATTGATGCCCAAATATCTTCAAATTGATTATCTCGACATCAAGATGCATGGACATGAGAAAAAAAAATGGATTTTATATTTTGGAAATAATGCATCTTGTAGCGCATTTTTTGTCCATTACTTTTTCAAGATTTTCATGTTTTCATAAATCTGCTAGATCTACACTATTGTTTAAGCTTTAAATGTTTTAATTGAAGATAAAAAATATATTTTAAGGCTATCACAAAGATTTACAATATTAAAAAGTAATTTCTCGAAACTATTTGATGGTGCGCTTTACTTTGATTGTTTAGGGCCTCGGCTCTATATATACGGCACCCTTTACAATTTCATCGCCAGTTAGCTGAAGGTCAGCAGCAACGATAACGTTTTTGCAAACTAAACGAAATAAAAGGTTAAAGCTATGAAAGCAATTTAAAGTTTATATAAGGCCTGATCTTAATACTATAACTGTAAGGCTTAATAGAAAAAGCCTAATGATTTCTTAC
>NW_006498792.1:1095817-1109733 GCF_000471905.2 Amborella trichopoda | reverse complement strand
TCATAGTCTGCTGTTTGATTTTGGACTTGCCCGAGTCGATTGGATTCTAGACTTATGTTGAGTAGGCCAAAATGCCCCAAAATTGCTCGAGTCTCATTGTTTTCATAAATTTTAAAGAGTAATGATCCTATAAGACCCTTCCTCACTCAAGTGTATAGGACCCTAAAGGATCACCATTAAAGTTGTCACGGATCTCTAGAAAAATTATCACATGGGTGAGACTTAACTTTTCTATAAATCCGTGCCAAATTTAATGGTGATCCTCTAAGTCCTACACACATGCGTGGGGGAGGGTCATATAAGATCATTACTGATTTTTAAAACTTTTTTAATTAAAATTTGATGATTTCACTTGGATTTGCCCGGGTCAAACTAAGGGGACCCAAATTCAAGATCCCAACGAGTCGTGGCCCAAATCTGACTTTTTAAGTACTGAGAGTAAAGGTTGCAGCTTCGACTAGTTGGATTGTTCTAAAATGTGAAGACGAAGAGGCATGGCAACATGGAGCTTTCTTAGTTGTTTAATTTGTGGGGTGATTTCTTGGTTGATGTCATCACAGCTTTATACATTTTTGTTTTGTCCCTTAGGCTCAATTTGGGTGAGGGAGGATATGGCTTCAAACACTTAGTTTGTCTAACAAAAAATTAGGATTTGAAGCTCTAAAATAAGTGTATATTGTTAAAGATTATCTAGACCGTCTATTTCACCATAAAAATAAGTCGTTATAGAATCTCAAGATCTATATTATTTTTTGAGTTTCAAATTTTATTGTCACTGTTGGAAATTGATTTTTTAGAGCGATCATGAAGATTTCTGACTGTTAAAAGTGTTTTATAAACTTTTATTATATTAATAAAATATTTCATTAATTGATATTTTCCTCGAAAGGATCCCCTTATAAAAAATAAAATTCATATCTACTCCGTTTGGAAGATTTAATATAAAAAATTTCCTTGATAGGAGTCCCTTGTACAAATAAAGTTGATATCAATTCGATTTGGAAGTTTTAATAAATATTTCAGTATTTATTTATTTTAACGTGATATAAATTTTATAAATGAGGTTAGGTTTTTGAAATCAGATAATTAGAGTAATTTTCTTTTATGAGCATAACTTTAAAATGTCATAATGATAAGTATTTTTACATTTTTATAAAAAAGACAATAAGATCCTTTATAATTTTCATGAAATATGTAACTAACTTAAAATTACAAGTAACTACATGTTTATATAAAAAGACAATATGATCCTTTATAATTTTCATGATATATGTAACTAACTTAAAATTACAAGTTGTTTATTTTTTGGAAAAGGTTCATATAGAGCCGAGGCTCTAAACAATCAAATTAGAGTCCACCTCAAAAATTTCACTAGAAGCGGTTGTTTTGATGCCCAAATATCATCAAATTGATCATCTCGACGTCAAGATGCATGGACATGAGAAACAAATGGATTTCAAGTTTTGTAAATAGTGCATCTTACAACGCATTTTTTAAATGCCAATTTTCAAGATTTTCAGGTTTTTGTAGATCTGATCGATCTACACTACTTTTGAAGCTTTAAATATTATAATTAAAAATAAAAATATATTTTAAGGCTATCACAAAGATTTTCAGTATTGAAATTACATTTCTCGATGCTATTTGAAAGTGCGCTGTAATTTGATTGTTTAGAGCCTTGGCTCTATACAAACCGCATCCTTTATTTTTTTGATAATTACTTTTTTAAAAAATGCATTATAATATTTCATTAATATTTCAAAAATCCTTTGTAAATGTTAAATACAACTTTCAATATTTTTGTTTTTTATACAAAATTGTAAATTTTTGAAAATATTCATATGTACAATAATTTCGTTTTATGACCATAATTTTAAAGGAAAAAGTTTATACAAGGGTGAGGCCCAAAACAATCAAATTAAGATGTGCCTCAAAAATTCACTATAAGAGGTTATTTTGATGCTAAAACATCCTCCAATCGATCATCCTACCCTCAAGATGTATGACATGAGAAGGAACATATTTCAAGTGCTGGAAATACTGCATCTTGTAATACATTTTCTAGATCATCGATTTTCAATATTATCGAGTGTTCATAGATCTGCTCGATCTACTTTATTTTTGAAGTTTTCATTTTGGTAGTTACAAATGAAAATAAAATTTCAAGTCATCACAAAAAATTTTAGTACTGAAATAACATATTCCACAATATTTCGAGGTGCACTTTATTTTGATGGTTTAGGGTCTTAGCCTTATACAAACCACACCCAATTTTAAAAGCGAGGTTCTTCAAATTTGATTAATATATCTAATTCAGTTTAATGTTATAATTATAAATAAAATTTTTAACAATTATTTGTGATCCACGTTCTAAATTTGATTTAACAAGATTCATATTGTAACGACATTTTATAATTTAAATTTAGCGAAGTTCATAATTAGAATTTTTAAAAATAGTGTAGATAATTTATTAAGTTAAATTTTTTTTTTATCAATTATAGTTTTGAAAATGTAAATTGCACATAATTTCTTATTAACAAAAATTATAATTCCTTTTTTAATTAAAAATAGAGCTCAAATTTATGGATTTAATTAAATTATAAAATTAATATCAAACTTCTTAAGGCCACTTTTAGTGACAAGAATTTATCTATTCAAAATATCATTTTAAAATCAACTTTGAGGTGTGATTTGAATAATATAATATATTTTACAATTATTTTTAGTTGACAGGAAATACATAAAGTCATGCGTATTTTTAATTATTTATTCATCACTTTAGCGATCATATTAGGAGGTACGCCCAAAATTTAAAATAAGAAGTGTTGTGTTAAACTATACGATAAATGATTTGATCACAAGGACTTGATATACTTTTATTCGCAGAATGTAGAAATTCTAATAAGTCTCTTATCATATGACTCAAAACCCTCATATCATCACTAATTGCATATACTTGACTATATTGATTTTCTTTCTCCTTTCAAAATAAAGCTTTCTTTATGTATGAACTTAGTCTGATTTAATTTTATATAAATTAATAGTTTAATTAAGTTCAAACTTATAAGTAGATGCATGTGCGTGTATGCACATGTGCATCTGTGCATGCACATGCGCATATATATATATATATAAAGGAAAATATGAGTTTAAAGAGAGAAAACAAAGAGAGCTGGGACATGAGAGATGGAGAGAATGAAGTGTGTTATTTTTAAAGAGAGAGAGAGATAGATAAAAGATCTAAGATAGCAATACAAGTGAGACTTTGGGTAAGGGCTTTCCCAATTAATTTTCTTAGTATTATACTTTTCTTGGTTCTCATACCATACAACCATATTCCAGACTAGGCTACTACATCAAATTCAAGTAGGAGAAGCCACAAATTATTGTTTTTCTTTTTTTGGGCCATTGTGTAAGACCAACTTTCATGTACATTTATATAATGGTTTATTTAAATCACATTTTCTAAAACAATTGTGCCCCACAAATTCTACATTTACGTCGACTTCTTTTAAATACATTTTTCTTACAGGATGAGCGGGTAGCATAATATAGTGCTTGCTAGTTCCAATAAAAATGATAATAAATAAATAAAATTTAAATTAATAAACAACTTACTCGAATATGTCTTTAAATCACACGAGAGACCTAAGGTTCCACACTAAATCCTATAAACCAAGCTATCGGGTGATAAAATACCTTGAGAGTCCTTTGAGTGAATCCCCTTCACTTCTTTTATTTCCTTATCTATTTTCTAGAGGGGTTAACCTCCTTTTATAGAAAATACATTTATTTAATAATTCTCACATTCATGGTTTATAGGAGTTGAGATCTAAGTGTAATTCCTGCCTTAATTCCCTTAAGTGTATCTAATTAGGATTAACAAGTTTGATAACTTGTTAATCCTATGGAATGAGCTAATTCGTCATTAGTTCACATGTGCACTTGAGATAATCCTAAAAATATTTTAGAGTCTAGAATTTTATAATTATATATGAAAATAGATTTTGAGATAATCCTAAGAATATTTTTTATCAAAATTACATATATTTTTTTTTAACATAACCAAAATTACATGTTATGATAAAATTTGAAGGTGCGCCTTAATTGGATTGTTTAAAGTTGCAAAACCTTATAAAAACCACACCCTAAATTATATGTTGTGGAGCATAACGAGGACTGTAGACTTGTCTTTTTCATTGGATTGTTTAAAGTTGCAAAACCTTACAGAAACCACACCCTAAATTATAGGTTGTGGAGCATAACGAGGACTGTAGACCTGTCTTTTTCATATGAATACATTAGAATGATGGACCGGCTGTCTCCACATGGAATCTTGTCAAAATATTTTACATTGAAACAATGTTCAAAAAAATATATTTTACATTGACAGCCCATTGTTGGAAGGCAAAGGGTTGGAGAAAACTGTGATCTCCGGCTATAGCCACTGCCAGATAATGCCGTTGACGGACAGCGCCGGAAAAAACCATACCGTGCAGCAATAGAAATGCCAGACAGGTGCGGAAAAAACAACAAAATATTAGTGTGGCAACTGATTGGATTGAAAAAATGTGTATGAAAAAATTGGATATATTTAAATTTTAAATTTTGAAAAAAATCCTATTTTTATAAAAATATTGTATTATAAAATTAGAGTATATAAATATCTAAAATTTCTTGAATACAATTATAAAATGTTATATAGTGTGAGTACCCTAATATAACCAATAAGTAATAATATAATTAAGTGAATCAATTTAAATATCTAATAATTATCCTCTGGTTTTTGCCCTCTCTGTCTAATTTCTGCCCCCGCTCACTCTAGTTTCTGTCATGAAAGTCTCTTATTTAAGACTATTGAAGAAGATCATTGTGACTACGAGCCAAAGGGTTTATCTCACTCTTCAAACTCTTCGCTCTACCCAACTTCCCATTTTTACAGAGAACAATTAAAAGTACCATACACCACTAGGTTGGGCTCAGTTCCTTGGTTTTTCATCAAGTGCAAGAACCTGAACCTATAAGAAACTCTATTTGTTGTACACAAGCCCTTCATCAATATACCAAATGTGTACTCATCAACACAAGTTCTAGATTTGACCATCTTTTGGGTGTGTGTGGTCATTAAAGACTTTATGAGTACTTGTAAATGAATTTATACAGTGAAACATGAATTTAGTGGGAGTGTAGCCTCGTGTAGACCATATTAAGCAGACTATGATCGTTGATACCGGACTGCGTCTGGTTGGCAAAATCCCATGTTACATGGGCATAGAAAACAAACTGATAAGGGGTATAATGTGTTGATGAGGTCGGAGTATACCTGGAAGAGTGAGCCTAGGGATTGTATGACCCTTGTGTATGATGGAGGCCTTCAGAGACAGGATCAAAACCTCAGATGCGTATCATCACACGACATGCACATTGATAGCCGTTTTCGGGAAAACGAACCACCTTTTAGGGTGAAGCGTTTGCATGTACCAAAGATAGCCCCTATACACAATCGAGTAATGGATTACATCAGGTCTAAGTGTCATTGGTTTCGTCTCTAGGGGAGAACTTGAAATCCATAGATTGAGACTACGACTCTTTGCCCATTGGCTAGACTTTGATGATCCACTAATGATCCCCTGCATGAACTATGCGTCATGGGAAAAACTGGATTGGTTTGAGAAAGCAAGCATGGACCGTGATCCACAGTAGAGGGTGGAGTGCCCCAGTGTATATTTATTTCTAGACTATATGGATCATTTTTCTATCAAAGTATTTAACTATATTTGTTTTAATGATATATGACTTTTAGAATTGTTATTTGAATTTTTCTAAATATCTGAATATTTTCTTTGTCAAATTTGGATTTGTAAAAACAAAGATATTGATTTTACATTGATTTAATTATTCAAATATGATTTTATGAATTTTTTAAAATAATAATATTTATTTAATATTGTTATATTGCTTGGGAGGCCTGATAATATAAATGGGCCCACCATGACAATTTGGGTGGGGGGCCACTACGTGCCATCTCCACTGGCTCTTACAGCAAGCAGCAATAGCTACCAGTACAACTCTGTAAGTACAACAATAGCAATCGTTCAGTCTGGAGGACCTCACTAGTTTTGTCTATCAGTACAGCTCTTAGAATCACTAGTACTAGTAAGCTAGCTACCAGTATAGAGCTACCAGTACTACTCGCTTTGTAAGTCCACTAGCTATAAGGTGGCGCGCCCCACCTTGAGGGCTTTCTAATTTTGAAGAGCTCAAGCTCTTAGCTTGAGGTTTAAGTAATTTGTATTTTGGAGAGGAACTTTTGAATCAAATTTTAGTATGTGTTAGGAGGCTTGAGCATAAAATAAAAAAGCACAATATTATCATATATTAATTTTTTATTTGAATTAGTTGATAGGAAAATGGTTTAGAAAGTGGGGGATAATGATTCTAGCACTTTCTATATGATCTTGATGGTCTATCAATAGAATTGACGACTCATATCTTTTACCTCACAAGTCACCCAAGATCAATTGTGCATATTTAATATCACATGAAGAGACAAGCCATAGAAAACTTAAAAAAATGCTAAAACCATTCAAGCACTATAAAAATGAGAGTACTCTACCCAAATCTCTACACCTATACTTTATGTCTCTCTCTCACATACCCAACTAGGGGGCACACCCCACTCTTAGAATATCTCTCTCTTGGAAATTTTCTTTCTCTCTCTGTAAACTATGGGGCATGTCCCACTCTCTTGCTCTCATGGAGTTCTCTCATTTCTCCCATCTCTCATCTTGTGTTGGGGCTAAGGTTTAGGGTGTAGTAAAAGAAACTCTATCTCTCTCAACTGTGATTGAAAAGGGGTTCATGTTCTATTAGTTTGGTTTGACCTAAACTTACTTTCTCAGTTGAGATTGAAGGCTGACCATTGATCGGGTGCCGTCGAAAGATAATAATGTGGTGTGAGTGTAAAAAACAGATTGAGTAATCTTTCGTACCCTCTTTTGTTTCTTGCATATTTATTTTATTGTATCTTTTGTTATTCCCAAACATAGTTTGTGTCTATCTTTTATATGGCATCAAGTTTTGAGATCTTAGATTTATTTCTTTTATTTTATTTGAAGTTGATTAATTGTAAAAGAACTACTTGCGAGTGATCTAAGCCGTAATATATATATATATATATATATATATAAAAGAATATATACTCTGACTAGATTACACAAGTCATTTCACTTTTGCATGTAAAAATCCTTGGCCACATGTACATTCTCCCTCACGGAGACATTGAGGATTGAGTTGTACACCCATGGATATCAATAGAAGACAGAGAGATATTTATATATTTTGATCACCTTGTAACTTCATTGATTTATAGTTAATAAAAGTATGTGTTGATGCTCAAAGACTGAGAGAGACCCATCCATTGAGCATTACTTGATTCTGTCTATAATCAATGTTAATTAAAATCATAAATAAAAGAATTACTTCTAAAAATCACAAAAAAAACGCATTGTTCAACATTTCAACAAATCCAAATCAGAAATAAAATAATGTTTAATACAAAAAATATGAATTTTACATAGTTATTTTCCACAATAGCTATTGAGTTTACGACCATATTCAATGTAAAAGTCATTCATTCTTTATTTTTATTTTAAAAAAAACCATACTTTTTGTATGAAGCCACAACTTTGAAGAAGAATACTGGGGTAAAGTTTATCTTTCACTAGATAAACCTAGCAGAGCCAGGATAAACCCAATATTTGGGGAAACAAATTCTTGGGCACGGAATGTATTTTTTTTGGAAGATAATAACACGACTTTTTAGGTTAGATAATAATAGAAATTTCAAGAAAAGGAAAAAAGGGTATAGCTTTCAAAAACAAACTTTTTTGCAAGCAATAAAAAGAAAGTTCTATTTTGAAAAAGTGAATATAACACGATACTTTATGTTCGATAAAAATACAGATTTCAAAAGAAAAAGAAAAAGTTCAGATGGTTCTCGAAAAGAAACTTTTTTGCAAGCAATAAAATGAATTTTTTTTTAACCGTATATTGAAAAAGTGAATATAATACGATTTTATAGGTTAGATAAAAAAGAAATTTGAAAGAAAGGAAAAAGGTATATAGCTTTCAGCAAGAAATTTTTTTACAAGCAATAAAAGGAAAGTATTTTTTATACTGAATTTTTTAAAAACGTGAATTTAACTTGTTTTAAGTGTTTTTCTCAAAATATCATTTTTTCCCCTATTTTTTAAAATACATGGTTTTTATGAATCCATGTAGAAATGAGTCACATCTTAAAAATCTATTTTTAAGATGAATTTTTATCTGGTTTTAGGGACATAAAATCTTTAATATGTTAGAGATCATGAATATGAAAAAAATAAATAAATTTTGAAAAGTTAAAAATAATAATTTTATTAAGAAAAAATTTCAACTATTAGTTTCAATTATTTTCGACCACCTATTTACATCCATCTTTAAGATAGATGCTTTAGACCTTGGGACCGCAGACTTAGAAATGTGGTCCATGCCGCGTGAAACAAATTTCCTTTTAAAATGACACATTTTTAAGCGTATAACAAAAAAAAAAAAAGAAGAAGGCGATTTAATAAAAAATAAATAAAAACGAGTTTATTGTTCACTCTGAATCCTACGCATTATATTATAAGAGAGACTCAAGACCGCCACCCACTCCCCGAGGAGTTTGTTGTTCACTCTGAATCCTACCAATTATATTACAAGAGAGACACAACACCACCAACTCTACGATACAAAGATTTTGTATGAAGACGACACAATTGTCAATTGTTTTATTTTAACGTGTTTTTACCGATAAAATTATTTATATCAATTGAGTATTATATTTATCTCTTCCCCATCTACCAACCATGTGCCCCTTCCCATCTTCCTCACCTCACCTCCAAAAATAAACAGGAAAGAAGAAACCTCTCTCTCACATGGAGGCTCCCCCAAAGCAGCACTTCCTGTTGATGCCATGGCTGGCCATGGGCCACATCCTCCCCTTCTTCCAATTAGCGAAGCGCCTCGCCGACGCCGGAATCTCCATCACCTTTCTCACTCCTCCCTCCACTCCACCTCTCTCCTCCCTCTCTCTCTTCCACCCGTCCCTGGCCTCCCCCCTGAAGCCGCCACCACTTACGACCTCCCCCTCCACCTCCACACCCACACCCACCTAAAAACCGCCCTCCAGCCCTACTTTCACACTCTTATCCCCAAACGTAGTCGTCCATGATTTCAACCTCTACTGGCTCCCCAAAACCGCCGCCGAATTCGGTGTCCCTTCAGTCTTCTTCAGCATCTTCACCGCCTCTGTGGCTGCCTACTTCCTCTCGCATACTCGCAAAGAAGGGAATCCTCACGTACCAACCGCTGCTGAGATCACAACTCCGCCACCGGGTTTCCCACCTTCTGCCCTCCACCTCTACCCCTTCGAGGCCGAGCAAATCATTCACGCTTACACCCTCCTCGAGTCGAATGCCACCATGGCCCACCGCTTCCTTCAGAATATCTCCGATTCCGATATGGTCATATTCCGATCATGCAACGAGATGGAGGGGAAGTTTTTAGAGTTCTTGGAGAAACAGCTTGGAAATGGTTACAAAGAAAATAGACGTGAACATGAATACAACAAGTACAAAAATATATTTACCGTTGGCATCCAAGCTCCTCGGCCAGGAGATGAGCCACCACTGGTTAGTGGTGGTGAGGGAGGAGCCATGAAACCCTGGGTTGAAGCTCTAAAATGGCTGGATGGGCAGCCAGATAGATCAGTGACATATGTGGCCTTTGGCAGTGATTTTGTGCTTACAGCAGCCCAGATAGAGGCAGTCGCACTCGGGCTCGAGGCGTCAGGCGCCCCCTTCCTCTGGATCAAACGGACCCCTCGACATGTGGAGCTGGGGGCCGGTGATGGGTTGCCGGACAGGTTCGAGGACCGGATCGAGGGGAGAGGGCTGGTGGTCACGGAGTGGATCCCTCAGATGAAGGTCCTGGAGCACCCTGCGGTCGGGGTGTTCTTCTCACACGGAGGAATAAGCTCGTCGATCGAGGGGCTCGCGTCGGGGCAGAGGCTCGTGGCCCTCCCGATACAGCTCGACCAAGGGATCAATACGCGGCTCGTGGCGGAGGAGTTGAAAGTGGTGGTGGAGGTCCGGAGGACAAACTTGGAGGACGGAAGTGTCAGCGCAGAGAACGTGTGCGAGGCGATACGGAGGGCTGTGTCGGAGGGAGATGACACAGAGACATGGCGCAATGCCAAGGATCTCCAGGAACGTGTAGTCCACAAGTTGGAGCTTGAGGACCAATATGTGCAGGAGTTTATCGACCGTGTGGCCTTTTGACACGTGAAAAGGATCTCCCTCTACATGAGCAGTCATAACGAACCTTTTTTTTGTTTTTTATGTTTGACATATAAGTCGCAAGGACCATTCTTGGTTTGCTTGTGTTTCTCTTTTTATTATTTCCTTTCCTAGAGTTGGTCTTTACCGTGCTTTCCATTGATTTCTCGCTAGGCTCTCTCCGGGTGGTGGCATGATTTACAAATGCATTCATTTGTTAGGAATATGATGAGAATGATATAAGAGATGGTTGGCTATTAAAAAAAAAAAAACCGAAAAAAAGAAAAGAGGAAGTGATTTGTGAATTATTTAAGAGCCGATGGGGCATAATTGGGTTAGGTCGATGCAGAAACAGACCTACTGGGTCAAGGTCAAGTGCAACCAAATTAAATCCGTTAAGCCGAGTTATATATGTGGTGATTTCACTTACGTTCATCACTGTCCAAAGTTCATCGCGCGGTCACGAATATTCGATAATTTTTTATTTTTTATTTTTTCTATAAATCAAAATGACTTGAAATTTGGAGCGTTTGTTCATCAAAAATAGGGAAATCTACAAAATAATATTTTGTATGAAAAAATTAGCCAAAATACCTCCGTCATTATTCAGGGGTATTTTGGTTAAGTTTTTTTCAAGAATATTTTTTTTTTTTATATTTTTATTAGACGCGTCTCACTAAGATGTACATACGCTCTATATTTCAGATCATATCCTGGCTTGAGGCATCCATTCCTCGAATATGAGCCCTCTCCCTTGAACCCGTTCTAGAAAACCATTTGGCAACTTTTCAAAGACCCCATGGATGGAGGCTCTCCTAACCCCGAGGAAGGGGAAACCGGACTCCTCGAGCCCAATTGCGACTGCATTTGTTTGGGCTTGATTTAGTCGGCATTCAGTTCCGAACGCCACATAAGTAACAGACTTGATTGGTTGTTTGTCCAACCGATCAATACATTTAACGAACTCCCGGCTACTCCCACTGTCCATTTGAGCCGCATCCCCTAGCCTAGGGGGAAGGAACCCAATGGGCAAAAACTTCTTAACCCCGAAATAATTATAATTTTGATACTCTTTTTGTATGTAATCAATAAACTTCTTCTCTAGCTCATAGCACGATCGGATGATGACCATGTTGCTTCTAAAAAGGCGTTCAGCGCCGGGGATTTCAGGCTCAGGAAATGTATAAGCCCCTTCCAGTTGTTTGGGTGGAAGTAAACAGCCGAGGAGGGGAAACCCGGCGGAGATGAAGTGAGGTCTGCTGCGGTTGGAGGAAAGGATTTTCCGGTGACACGATGGGGGACGATGAGGTAGGCCAATGAGGCAGCATTGAAGATGCTAAAATACACGGTGGGGATGCCAAACGTGGTGGCGATTTCAGGGAGCCAATAGGAGGTGAAATCGTGGATAATTAATTTTGGAGAGAGCTTGGGGAGGAGGGTTTGGAAGAGGGGTTGGAGAGCGTCGAAGGCGGCTCTGAGGGGGATGTGGAAGTCGGATGTGGTGGTGGCTTCGGGGAGTTCGGGGATCAAAGGGAGAGAGAGGGGGTGGAAAGAGATGAGAGAGAGGTGGTGAGGGAGATGGAGAGGAGGGAGGCGGGGGAAGACAGAGGAAGGAGTGAGAAAGGTGACTGAGATTCCGGCATCTGCGAGACGTTTTGCGAGTTGGAAGAAGGGGATTATGTGGCCAAAGGCAGGCCAAGGGATGAGAAGGAAGTGATGTTTGGGAAGAGCTTCCATCTGAGTGAAGTGGAAGATAATGGATTCGACTTCAAACCAAAAGCAAGAGTGTGAGTGTGTGTGTGTGTGTGAGAGAGAGAGAGAGAGGTGGGGATTTATGGATGCAGCTGTGGACCAGAGAGGAACTGGAGAATCATACAACTGCTAATAACAAACCCCAAGAGCTCCAATGGCAATATGTAGAATATTTTGATAAGATTCGATGTGTCCCCTGTGGAGACAGCAGGTCCACCATTCCAATGCATTCACCAAAACAATATGGTGAAGTTTATTAGTCCACATTAATGCTCTACCATAGTTTATTAGTCCACATTAATGCTCTACCATATATAATCATTTGCACTCGCATGATGGGTACATGTTATTCCTTAGGGCATTTTGTGAAAGATATTAACATGTTAATTATTTGCCCATCATGATTTGATTTTAAAACTGTGATTTGGTTTTAAAACAACATAATAGTAGTTCATTTCCTTCAAAATGAACTAAATTTGAGCCAAAATAGTTGTGAATCGAAGATAAAATCCGCAAAATGGCGGATCTGTTAAAACAGTGGGGGAAAAAAAAAAAAAAGGCCCCAAATTTAATGGAAAAAAATTTCGATAAATTTTTCATTTGTGGATCACACTCCCAAATTTCTAGATTTGAAGACCTTATGATTTAGGGAACATATTCCACAAATTTAATGAACAAGCACCGTTATAAGTGGGGATTGAGATCCATGTGCCATGTGCTCATTTGATCAAGAGTCCAAGCAAAGGGAGCGGGATCCCATAAATATATACATATATATAAAAGCTAGTCTGATAGTACTTGAATTTTATTTTATTTTCTACAAATCAAAATCACTTGAAATTTTAGGCGTATATTCATCAAAAATAGGTGAATCTTCAAAAAATATCAAAAAAATATTTTACAATAAATAAATTGATCAAAATACCTTTGAAAAGTTTTGGGGGGTATTTTGGTTTTGTTTCACAAATACTTTCTTTTTATATTTTTATTAGGTGCTGAGAAGAACGCATGCCTAAAATTTCAATATATGGAAAAAGTTGGGGTTAGGCCACTAGCTCATATGAACATATGAGCCCAACGGCCTAGATTGATTCTAGGCCGATCTGACGATTATGGATGTCTGCTTGTGTTTGAATTTTAGTTTTCTTTTTACAAATTCAAATCACTTGAAATTTTAGGCGTGTGTTCATCAAAAATGGGTGAATCTTCAAAAAATATCAAAAAAAATATTTTACATGAAATAAATTGATAAAAATACCCCCGAAAGGTTTTAGGGGGTATTTTAGTCATTTTATTTTTGACGAATAATTTTTTATATATTTTTATTAGGTGCGCCTTGATGAGAAGAACACACACCTAAACTTTCAAGTGATTTGGATTTGTAAAAAAAAATTACAAACACTACCTGACATCCGTGATCGTCAGATCAGCCCAGAATCAATCTGGGCTGTTTGGTTCATATGTTCATATGAGCTAGTGGGCTAATCTCATATTTCCCTATATATATATATATCACTTTCAGTATAAATTATTTCTTGATTTTGTTCATTTCTGACGGTCCATTGTCTTGTATTGATGAGAATTCTATTTTTGGTTTCATCATCAATGGATTAGATATCCTATTTCCAATAAAAAATGATTTATTAGATAGAGTAGCCAATGCTTGTATCTTTCCAAATTTGACATGAAATCAGGATATTGGCAAATACAAATTCAAGAAAAAGATAAATATAAAACAACATTTAATGTATCTTTTGGACAATACGAATGGAATGTAATGCCATTTGGCCTAAAAAATGTTCC
>NW_006498792.1:1042268-1094088 GCF_000471905.2 Amborella trichopoda | reverse complement strand
TGTGTGTGTGATTAACCAATAGCTCATATGAAGATATGTGTTCATATGAGCTCAACAGCCCAGATTGAATCTGGACCGATCTGACGGTCACGACCTTATTTCATATTTTTATTTTAATTTTTTTTCTACAAATCTAAATAACTTGAAATTTTAAGCATATATTTTTCAAAAATATTATCATCTAATAAAAATATCAAAAAAAAATTTGCAAAAAAATAAATTGACCAAAATACACCTAAAAACGTTTGAGGTATTTTAGTCAATTTTATTTTTTTTTCGAATTATTTTTAAAATATTTTTATTAGGTGCGAATTGAAGAGAAGAATACACACCTAAAATTTTAAATTATTTGGATTTGTATAAAAAATATTAAAATTTAAATACGAAATAAGGTCGTGATCGTTAGATCGGCCGAGATTCAATCTGAGCCATTGGGCTCATATGTTCATATGAGCTAGTGAGCTATGTGTATGTGTCCCAGGTCGGTTTCGGATCACGGGATGTGGATTCCGGAGCCAGAACGACCCCCTATTGTGGTGCTTGCGGTAACTATGCTCCAAAACAATAATAATAAGTGAAACTTCAAAGCAAATAGAGATATAGACATACATTACTTATTTTTATATATAGACTTTCCCCTCCTTTTTTTCATACTTTATAGCTGTTTTTATGGTTCAGGAACTTTGAAGACAAGGATTCATGAGAAGAAGAAGATGCCATTACATTTGCTGATTCTAGTAGCAGGGCTGGCTTTAATAATGATTTTGCAGAAGTGTATTACTGGTTCTCTAAACTTAATAGAAGGGAAAAAAGGCAATTTCACTGTTAAAAACAAAGGAAAAGAGGGCAAATACACGAGAAAAATGGTGGCACAGAGCATTCAAATAAATAAAAAAGACTACTAATTCTTTGATGACCTCTCACACAGTTAAATCTCTGCTCTCCAAAAGACAGAGGATGCTCTTTGGTAAAATTTGAGTGAGATTGAGTTTGGAGGAATTAGAGAGAATTGGTCTAAATCCATTAGAGAGAGCAAAAGGCCTTTGTGAGGGATAATACAGGGGAAGAGGATGAGGGTGATGTGAGGAGGGTGAGAGAGAGGCACATGCCTCAGTTGAACTTCTTTTTGGTTTCTTTTTTATTATTAATAGTAAACTTTCATTCACTGGTCATAGAACTGATGTACTAATATAAATGTGTTTCTTACATTTACAAAAATTGAGCCTAAATGACTCTCCAGACAAAGCTAAAAAATGGTAGTGCAGGAATCGGGTTTGGCTTAAGTGGTTCGCAGATAACACTAGAAATGCTGCATCTCAAGTTCGATTCCTACCATTGAACTATCAAAAACAAAGGTAGTGCATTGCGTGTCTCTGTCCATTCTTTTTGCGGTTGATTTCTCAGCATGAATAAATCCCTTCAAGTATGTTGTTGTTGTTGGTTTGATGGGGGACCGATGTCAGTGGCTTTCACAAAAGCAATGTTGACATTGAACTGGTCCAATTTCCCTTTGAGATCTTTCCAAAGTCAAAGTGTGCTCTTCTATGGCAATTCGGTGGCCACCAAAGGATGGGAAGTCCTGAACTTGTATCCATAGCACAGATATAAGTGTGTTTCTTACGTTTACAGATATTGAGCCTAAATGACTCTTCAGACAAACCTAAAAATGGTAGTGCAGGAATCGGGTTTGGCTTAGCAGTTGATGCTAGCAACGTTCCATCTCAAGTTCGATTCCTACCGCTGAGCCACCCAAAAAATAAAAAAAGAACACAATGGTAGTGCATTGCGAGGCTCGATCCATTCATTTTGCAGTTGGTTTCCGCAGCACGAATAAATCTCTTAAAGGTTGTTATTGTTGGTTTGATTCAGGACGGATGTTGGTGGCTTTCATTAAGGCAGTCTTGACATCGTACTGAATGGAGAGGTCAAATCTCTTTGAGATTTTTCGAAGTTGAAGTTTGCTCTTCTGTGGCACTTTAGGTGGCCACCAAGACATGGAAAGTCCTGAACTCGCATTCTTAGTACAGATATGGAAAGCCTCTTTCCCACAGTATGCACATGACAAGCTTTTGATTCCATGCCCACTTCCAGGTTTGATTGATTGTGGAGGTAGTGGGGGCGAATGGGATTCGCAAGGTTGTTAGAGGTAAGGCCAAAGTGTTGAGAGTCACTACCATAGTACAAGAAGAGGAAAAATGGCTCCTAGACCTGGGTGGTCAAAGGTGGGGTGCCACAACATGATGCCTAAAGTTTTAGTCGTAATAAAGTCTCAAGTTAACATTAAGAAAGAAGAAGAAAAAAATGGTTTCTTCTATAAAATATCAAGTTAATAATATAAAAAAAGGGGAAAATAAAAAGAAAAACTGGTTCATGACAAGAAGAGGCCATTGTTCTTGCAGAGCTTATTAACAAGGAAGGCTCTAATGCTAATTTGGTTATAATGTATGGTTAGGGTCTCAGGCTCAATAATAAGAAGAAAAAGGAAAACATATAGAAAACAAGTAGGTAGAGAGGGAAACTAAACAGGGTTACAGAGAGAGAAACTACAAAGGAGAGAGAGACTCTAGGCTCAATAAAAGAGAGAAAAAAGGAATACACATGCAAAACCAGTAATAGGAAGGAAACTAAACAAGGTGGCAAAGAGAGAAGCTACAAAGCGAAGAGAGAGAAATGTGTTTGGGAGCTGTGGGGTGTGTGAGTTGATATGGTTGGAATTCTATATAAACAATCTCCATAAGCTCCTTTTTTCCTATTCATAGCCAGTTAGGTTCTATCTCTCCATGGTAACAGAGGAAAAGAGGGGTAGAGAGAGAACATTTGGCAAACATGTCAAGGAGTAAGTGTAAAGAGAGAACAGAGCAAAGCAATAAAGAAAATTAGCAAGTTGAGAGGCAAAAATTTGGTTAAATGAAAAGAATCAACCCTATTTGGGAGCCCCATCCTTATCCTTTGCCCTCTATTGCAATTTGTGCATTAATTTTCATTCATTTTGCATCCTTCTAATGCCAAGAATCAGCCCTATTTTGGGAACCCAATCCTTATCCTTAGCGTATCTTACATTTTAATGCATTTATTTCATTCATTTGCATGCCCTCTTATGCCAAGAATCAGCCTTATTTTGGGAAACCCATCCGTATCCTTGGACCTATCTTACATTTTAATGCGTTTATCTTTTTGTACATGAAGATTATAATCATTCTCACTCGTTAGATATCAAATTGGATGGTTTGGGATGAGTCATGAAGTTCGAGAAAAAAAATTTAAAACTTTGTGTCTCTTTAATAACATTCTTACAAACACCCATTTTGAAATTTAACAGATAAGAATCATTCCCTTATTTCATTCATTTGCATGCCCTCTGATGCCAAGAATCAGCCTATTTTGGGCTCCCCATCCTTATCCTTGGCTTTATTTTATATTTTATGCATTTATATTTTGAAAATATTGGCTTTAATAGTGATAAAAAATTTATTCAAATATTTGACAATACTACGTAGACAAGCACAAAAACCAGCTAAGAGAAAACCATGTTAAGAGCGTATTTGTTTGAGAAACTTTCTTGTACAAAACTTTGATAAAACTGACCTCCACCTTGTATCCACTTTAGAAAGTAATAACTTTTTTGTTGATTTTTTATGAATGTTAATTTCAGAAGTCTTAGCACCCTGCCACCCGGACCACCCAGGCCCAGAAGATCATAGTTAGTGGAAACATATGTCCCTTTAAATCGAGCAATAGAATAGATGACTAATCTCCATGTGGTGTATCATATACTTAACGCTAATAATAATATGATATATTCATATTTTTCCGGTTTTCGCAAGAAGTTTTCAGCTTCAACCCCTAAACCAAACTGAGGCACGTCACTCCTTGATAACTGATCATTTGAGAAACTAAAATGCAGATAGTCATGACTTTTCTTGGAATTCTGATGAGTTGCCACCAACTCAGTGAGCTCAAAATTTGAGAGAATATCCAATAGGAAAATTATACTGTATGCGCCTACGTATGTACATCATACATCTCAAGGATATCCATGTCAGTTCCCAAGGATGAATGGTGAAGATGAATCATAGTTCTCATAATTGGACTCTTGGGTAGCTCGCAGAACCACAACATGACACCAAGGGTTCCAAACGTAGGCATGGGATAGACAAATTTGGATTTTTTTCATGGATTTGAATTAAGATTATTAAAGGATATGTTTTGAGGATTTTAAGGCTTATTTTTGTACTCCTCTACCTCGTGTTGTTAGAGTTTGGTAACTAATTATTATTATTTTATTATTTTTTTATTTTTAGTTGTTATTTCTTATTTTATTAGGGGTAAAATAAGTTACTTATTTTTAAGTTAATAATGGGTGGCTAGAGTTAGATAGAATGGATGGGAAGGATTGTGTAAGAGCTCTCTAGGGTTTTGAATTACTTAAATTCTTATATTTAACGGGAGGAGATCCCTCTCTAGGAACACTTATAAAGGGGGAGGAGGTCCCTCTCTAGGAACATGGTTAGCTTGAGAAGAATGCATTTGTTTTTTGTCTTGTAAAGAGATTTTTTGGATGACCTCCCTTGCCGACCTTGAGGGCGAGTATAATTTCTCATTCTTTTTTTTTTTATTTTTTTTTTTATGGTTATTTATTTTTCAATTACTCATGCATCATAATCAGAGCAGGTTTTCAATGTCTCTAAAAGTGACAATCCATGAAGGTGTTGCTCAACTAAATCAAACAATTTAAGCTTTAGTAAAAGTAGTAGATTAATTGGAGTATGCAGATGGAGAGCTTCAGCATGAAAGGAATCTGGAGACCGGTACTGGAAATCACGGCAACGATAGTTAAGGAGGTGACTTTCATATCTTTCCTAACAAACCTCCAGTGGCCCCGATCAGTAAAGAGTTCAAGGATTTGGCCCTTCAATGGAACATGAAATAAAAAACAATATTCTTGAGATCCAGCTTCCTCACCATGTGGAAAATCCTATTTTAGGTGAGACCATGGATTTTGAGGAGGTCAATGTCAATGACAAAAGGATGGTTGAGTTTAAGATATCTATATTAATTCCTCCATCTTCATATTTGATTTGTTTTTTAAGGTATTTTCACAATCATTCATACTTTTAGAGGCGAAAGAGAAGGAGGTAAAAGAATGATGTGGATTCCATGTGATCTCATTTTAGCCTTCTTCAATTAGGGATGACTTTTCTCGAACCGCAAGAGATTAAGTGGCAGAACCATAACATGACGCCAAGGATTCCTGACTAGGCACGGGATGGACAAATTTGGATTTTTTCATGGATTTTAATTAAGATTATTAAAGGATAAATTTGGGGGATTTTAAGGATTAATTTTGCACTCCTCTACTTCATGTTACTAGGGTTAAATAACTTATTATCATGTTTTAATTATTTATTTTAGTTGTTATTTCTTATTTTATTGGTATTTTTTAAGTTAATAACGGGTGGCTAGAATTCAATAGAATGAATGGAAGGGATTCCGTAAACGCAATCTAGGGTTTTGAGTTACCTAAATTCTTATATTTAAGGGGGAGGAGGTCTCTGTCTCTGTCTATGGCCATGGTTATCTTGAGAAGAAAAAAAATTGTTTTTGGTCTTGGGAATGGACTCCCTTGCCGATCCTGTATAATTTGCCATCTTTTATTTTTGTACTTTTTTATTATTTATTTCTTTCCATCATGCATGCATCAATATGAGAGCAAGTTTCGGATGTCTCTAAAAGCGACAATCCACGAAGGTGTTGCTCAATTAACTCGAGCAACTTGAGCTTTAGTGGATTGATTGGAGTGTGAGAGCAGTTGGAGAGCTTCAGCATGTCGCTGGAAATCAAGGCAACAATAGTTAAGGAATTGAATTTCATATCATTCTAGCGAACCTGTAGTGAAGAGTTCAAGGATGAAACCCTTTAATAAAACATTCACAAAACAAACGATATTCTTGAGATCCAGCTTCCTCACCATCATCTGGAAAATCCTGTTTCAGGCAAGACCTTGGATTTTGAAGACGATAATGTCAAGGACAAACCATATATGACGAAAGGATGATTGAGTATAAAATATTTGTATCAATTCTCCGTCTCCATATTTTGATCCATTTTTTTAGGTATCTTCACAATCATTCCTACTTTTAGAGGCGAAAGAGAAGAAAGCAAAAGAATGATATGGATTTGATGCGATTTCAGTTTAGCCCTATTAAAAAATCGATGATGAGTTTCTCAACCTGAGGAGATTAACGCAAGCAAGAGGTGGACAAATTTGGGGTTTTATTGGATTTTAATTGAGAGAATTTAAGGATATATTATGGAGATTTAAAAGTTTTTTTTTTGTAGTATGCTACTTTAGGTTAATATGATTAAGTTTTTATTATGTTTTATTATTCTTTTTATTTCAATTTTTATTTCTTATTATATTAAAGGCAAAGTAAGTTATTTATTTTTAAGTTAATACTGAGTGGCTAGGATTAAATAGCATGCATGACCGGGATTTTTTAAGAGCTTTCTGGGAATTTAATTATCTTGAGAAAAAAGAATTTGTTTTTAGGTATCGTGAAGAGATATTTGAGGTGAATTCCCTCACAAACTTCTCATCTTTTGTATTTTTATCTTCTATGTCGTGATTATTTATTTCTTTCCCATCATCCTTCCATCAACTCCATTTTCATATATTTCTTAACAAGAAATAAAGGATATAAAAGTTTGTAAAATCCAAAGGTGAAGAAATAAATGATATAAAAGTTTGTAAAATCCAAAGGTTAAGAAATAAATGATATAAAAGTTTGTAAAATCCATAGGAGGAGGAGCAAAAGCCAGTCAATATTAGTAGCTGGTTTGGAAAGTTCGTATGTCGTATTTCTTTACAAATTACCTCAACTTGGGTGCAGTTTCTTTAAGGCCTAGGTACCATCAAAAAAGAGTAAACTGAAAAATCCCATCAATAAATTCTAAAATCTATTTTCACCACTAATTATAAATTTTGTAGCTTAAAACTTTATATAGATATACCATTTTTATCGCTTGAAATCCTTTTTTTTTTCATATTCAATGGTCAAAGGTCGAGATGATCAATTTGACAATATTTGGAACTGCAATTTTTCATGAGGTTTGAGATGTGATTTTACTTTTTTTCACAAGGCCAAGACCATATTCTAACCTTTTCCTTACAAATGCAGTAATTCCATAAATGAAAAACACTATCAATCTGTACATAACCGTGCATCAATATATGACCGTGCATCTGATGTGCTGCTTCCTACCTTAAAAGCGATATGAAGTAGCGGTGAGTGAATCGAACTACAAAGGATCCGGAATCATAGAGGTAATGTTTCCTCATTACCTTATGTTACTCAACTACGGCATTCTAATGGTTATAATGATTGGAAAATCGCCGATCTAACTCAATCCTAGCCCGAGCTTAGGGGTGGGAAACGGGTTGGGTCACTCTTAGACCAGTCAATCCAACCAAGTCTAGGTCCAAGTTTGGATCCACAAAACGGACCCAATGGATTGGGTCCGGGTCCACTCGACCGAGACCAAGTCGGGTCAGTTCTAGGTTCAGATCCAGCTTGAATCCTATCAGATCGAGGTCAACCCTACCCCACCCAAACCAGAATTTATGTGTTTTTGGGTACATATAAAATATACAATAACTATGTATCATACAACAGATAATGTTTTTTATATTTCTTTTATTTCTAGACTAGGAACCAACCCGGCCCGATGAGTTGGGTCTAGACCCAACACAGGTATGGGTTGGATCTGTGTTTAACCAATACCTAGTCGGATCTATCAAAATCCAAGTTGACCAAAATCCGACACAACTCAATCCCAGCACCACCTGAGTCATCCCAAATTGGAAGACTAGGCAATTCTAGAGAACAAAATATGCTAGCCCAAAATATAGAAATATTAAAAGGAAACTTGTTTATGCGAGCTAGACTGCATTTTTACAATATGTTGTCCAAAGGTATAAAGCATCCATCTTAAAGATGGATGCATGGTCCATCTAAAAATAATTGTAACTAACAGTCCAAATATTTTCTTACTATAATTATTATTTTTAGTTTTCAATTTTATTTTTTCATATTCAAGATCTCCATGTTAAAGATTATATGCTCTCTAATCGTTAGGATCAACGTATATTTAAAAAATATATTTATTGCCGAGCCCGCATTTCTACAATATGCAGGCTTGCCGCATAAAAACTGTTTGCATGTTAAAAAATATATACAATAAGATCATTTACTTCCGATATAAAAAAGTCACAATTATTATTGACTGTTACACATGAAATCAGATGGAGATGTGACATTGATTGAATCCTAAGTACAAAATGAAATTCCTCGACGGTTCGAACACACTTCAATATATCGAATCTCACAACCAATGGCCTATAGAGATTGTAAACTCTTTGTACGGCCATATTATATACAATCTCTGCAAATATTTTTTTGGAAAAATTACATGTATATCCTTTATAGTTTCTGTTATTACGACTCTATCGAATAGTTTCTGTTATTACCATCGTGTCCATTTTTTCATGTAAAAATAGAAATTAAAAAAAAAACCACTTTACCCTTTTTTAGTGGTTCAACAACCGAATTCAAAGTATTTTCAATTGTTCAACAACTGAAAATAGACCAATGTCCCTTCTTGAATAACAAAAACTTTAAAATTTTTTATTGTTGAAGAACCCATTCTTCAATAACCGAAAAATATTTTCTCGCACTTGTGGCGTATTTTCTGTACCTCTCTGAAGTCATAGTTATCCAATAAAATCAAAAGGGAACAACTAGTTTGAATCCCTAAATTTAAGAGAAATCTTAGGGATTATGAAATTAGAAAAAATCTTATGGCGTATGAAGTCATAACTATTCGATAAAATCAAGGGGAACAACTAGTTGTCCCGAAATTTAAGAGAAATCTCAGAGATTATGAATTTACCCAAGAAAAAAAAAAAAAAGCTCAATAAGAAGAAGAGTTTTAAAAAAAAAACTTTTTTTACCCATGTAATGTAGAGAGAGAGGTAGAAGAGGATACCCAAACCCACAAAAGAAAAAATTTCAATTATTGAATAGCCGAAAATTTTAAATTTTCGGTTATTCAAAACAAACCGAAATTCACCCGATTATTCAATACTTCAAATTTAGTTGTTCAACAACCGAAAAAAGATAAAATAATCTTTTTTTTTAATTTCTATTTTGACATGAAAAACAAACACAATGATAATAACAAAAACTATTCTATAGAACCGTAATAACAAAAACTGTAGCAAATATGTATGTAATTTTTCTTTTTTTTTTCAATTTCATTGTTTAAAGTGCCTCTATCTGACTCTGACTAACCCGACTACGGGCCTATGACTGAACATCAAGACCCCAATGAGCCCCTTCCCGAGTTTGATCACAACAAAATTGGACTTCAATCATCTACAGTTAAATTTCTAAATTTATATTTTTGGAGCGGGCCTTATCATTTCAAAAGACAATATAACACAATTACTATTCCAAGGCTCCAAAATTTAATCCAAGACATAGTGAAACATTATTATCATTACTTTTTTCCAATTAATCGGAATCGGCTACACAAATCTTGGTCTGTCATTCTACCCTATTAACGACACATTATTGAATAAAAGACAAAAAAAAACAAAAAACTGGGAAAATCTAAACAAGGAAATCATTATTTTAGATCCATTTCAAATGCATAAAAATTGACACATGTTCTTTAAAACAAAAACAAAACAAAAAAAAGGTACACGTTCTTTAAAAAGAAAAAGACTTCACGGTGCATATGTACACGTTGGACCCACTGGACCACACCATATATGCTCACACAAAATGATCTACCCAGATCCTGTCCTCAAATCATACCTAAGATGATCACAGAGGACTTGGAAAGACATAAACTACCACTAAAATTCAACTAGTAAATATTCCATTGATGTAATAATTTACAAATACAAAAAGAAAAACTAGAAAATAAGATGAAAAGCACAATGCTTGATATTACAACCACCCCACTCAAATCCCTCAACAATATAAAACAAACAGAACAATACTTACAAACTGCAAAATCACACACAATCATACACATCTCTCTCTCTCTCTCTCTCTCTCTCTCTCTAGGGTTCAATTTTCAGAAGGGAATTGAGGGAGGTACTGTTAAACCTCTGAGCAAGGCCCCTGATCACGAGGACAATGACATCACGCATGTGTCGTGTCTGAACCATGAGATCCACCTCGTTCTCACTATCCACCACAATCTTCAATCGATGTTGATCATTACGAAATACCTCCACCTGCCCACCCTCATATTTTTCATAATGTAATATATATACACTTCTATTATCCTACAAGTTCATCATACCAGTTTATATTTCCTATCTCTGTCCAAATAGAGGTTTTCATAGAATTAATTGGAATAAAGCTTCGATGATATATATATTATGGCGTGTGTGTATGCATAATAATCTCTCGGGGGAACATACACTGCACACCTTAAGTGAAAGAGCTACTTGGGAGTTTTTTCTCGATCCAAAGTTTTGAGGTCCACTAAAGTAAATCACTAGATGATTATTTTAAAAAAAAAAAAAAAGTTGAGTACTACACTTGGATCTCACCCTCCAAGAATTGGACGATCCCACCATTCAATCTTGGGAAGTTACTTTTTTTCAAGCACATAAAGAGTGCAATTTCAAATTTTTTGCTTTTGAGGTTAGTCATTAGGTTGAAGAGGTTACGTCCCCGAAATGGATCCCTGAGAAATACTCCTAGCTTGAGTTTCAACTGAGGGAGTAAATGGACAGGATTCTCCTATTGGAACATAGAATCTTTTGCATATATAAATATAAGGCGTTGATCTTGTACCGTTTACATATAAGGTATTGAAGTAAGGCGCCCATTTAAAATCTATAAAAAAAAAGTGCCCCGAAGTTGGAAAATGCTAATATTGGTCATCTCAATCACAATATATATGGATTATAAGGGAAGGAAAAAGATTTTAAGTTCTAAAAATAATACATCTCGTAACAAGTCATATGGACAGTCTATTTTCAAGATTTCAATTATTTATGGATCTGCGCGATATGCACCATTTTTTAAATTTCAAATTTTATAATCAAGGGTGAAAATGGATTTTCAAGCTATCATAAAGTTTCGACACCGAAACTACATCTTCCAGAGCAATTTAGAGGTGCACCTCGCTTTTATAATATAAGGTGAGCACCTTAGATAGACCGCACAATATATATGTAAATAATCAGGGGGTGAAAATAGATTTTCAAGTTATCATAAAGTTCTTGATACTAAAACTACATCTTCCAGCAAAATTTAGAGGTGCACCTTACTTCTATAGTATAAGGTGGGCACCTTATATAAAACTCACCGTATGTGTGCATATATATATATATATATAGGAAAAGTCGTCCCAATAGGCAAAAATGAGCAGTGATTTCGCCTATGCTCATCACCATTCAAAGTTCATCGCATAGTCATGATTGCCCAGTAGAGTTTCAATTTTCATTTTCTTTTTTCAATGAATCAGAATGATATAAAAATTGAAACGTGTGTACATCTTAGTAAAGTGCACCTAATAAAAATATGAAAAAAAATATAAATTAACCAAAATACCCCCATAAATTTTCAAGGGTATTTTGGTCAATTTATATTTTACAAATTATTTTTTTGATATTTGTAGTAGATTCTCCTATTTTTGATAAATACACACTCCAAATTTCATATCATATATATATAGGGAAAAATCTATATAAAGCAGAGGCTCTAAACAATCAAATTCGAGCCTACCTCAAAACTTTCACTAGAAGAGGTTGTTTTGATGCCCAAATATCCTCAAATTCATCATCTAGACATCAAGATGCATGGACATGAGAAAAAAATGGATTTCAAGTTTTGAAAATAGTGTATTTTGTAACGCATTTTTGGACCATCAATTTTAAAGATTTTTCAAGTTTTCATAGATATCTCAATCTACACTATTTTGGAAGCTTTAAACTTTATAAATAACTATGAAAATATATTTTAAGGCTATAACAAAAATTCAGTATTGAAACTACATTCCTCGACACTATTTGAAGGTAGGCTCTAATTTATACAAACCGCACCCATATATATATAAAGAGATATATATATAAGGAGAGAGAGAGAGAGAGAGAGAGAAAGAGAGAGAGGGGCTCACATGAAAGGGAGGTGCATATGTTCCACGAATCTCTGTTGCCGGAAAGGATGTCTTCGAACCAGGCTTGACAACCTTGACACGCTTCCTATTAACTTCTAAGAGTCTCCTTTCAAGACCCCCGATGACTCCTTGTTGAACTTGAGTCTGTCAAAGCATAGAATCTAAGTATAACCAAACCCAAAGACAAAGCAGCAGTTATGGAACATTACTCTTCCTCGACTAGGGATAATTAACATACACCTGGGGGCTATATGTGTTACACCATAGTTGTATCCACTATCTTTTCCAGTGATGGATGGTGAAGATAATGACTCTGGGTACAGTTGATTACAACTGTCCATCAGGATGTGGTGATACCATATACCACAGGTGCATGGTATGCTTTCCCTTCAGAAGTTTTACTACATTCTAAACCCGGGTAAAGGCAGAAGGCCAAATTTTAGAGTAAGAAGCCAAGCGCTCAGATCACATTTCTAGACAAAGGAGAAGCTTTTACCTTTGGAGAACGATCCCTATCGCGCAAAGCCTGCTTTCAAAAACACACATTAGGTTACACAGTAAAACTCAAACGTAAAGGGAAAAAACAATAAAATGAATAAAGAAAATAAATGGAATGGAGACAAAAAAGAACACAGTAGGTTTCAAAGATCTAGGTAAATGTTTTGGTGATCACCTCAAACTTCACTGCTCCAAGCTCCAGCTTTTGCTTCACTTCTTTGAAGACATCAGGCTCTGCAAAAGCACATGTTCCCAACTCAAGCAATGAAAAAAAAAAATAGAGAATACTTAAAAATATTTCCATGTGTGAAGCTTGTCAAACACCCTTTTCCCTCCATTCCCCCCATTGAGATTTTAGTCGTTCTCCAAAGCCAAATATGAAAATAACAACAAACAAAAATAAAAAACAGATTTGGGCTGACATGTGCAATGCCCCATTGAGGCTAGAAAAGAAAAACTCAAGGCAACAAAGAGTTCATCTTTTGTTCTATACAAAATTCTTGTGACCAGTGTACGAAAACATGGACTCTGGTCAGAACTCGAAAAGGTCCCAATCCTGAGTCATCCTTGACAGACTCAGCAGGCTCTGTCAAAGGCTTGGCCAAAGTATAGCCAAAGAAATTATAAAATAATGGGAACTGGACAAACTCTGCCAGTTACCATGTGCAAGGTTCCGGGCTTGGCACCCATGACTTGGGCAAGTCCAAGTGGACTTGGCCAAGTTCTCTGACACTGGTGGTCACAAAACCCAAATTCGCCTATAAAAATTATTTGATGCAGATGCAGGTCAATTTATGTTCAAAAACTTCAGACAAAGGGAAATAATTTAAACCACTGAACTATCAAAATGCAAGGGTCCACGGGACCATCATGTCCACAATGATAGAGAGTGCGATCCAACCATTGATATTCTGCAGGGTCCCTCCATCTTCACCATCCATTCCATAAACAAATAAAGTAACATAAAAACTCGATGACTCAATGCATAATATAAAACTTTACCAACTGTAATGGGCTCAGTTGAGGCTGAAACCGGCTGGCCTTCAACTCCATCCTCTCTTACAGGAGTATAAACAGCAACAAGCCTATACCCAACGTCATCCACATTAGCCTCATACATCCTGCTCACTTCACCTGTACGAAGCAAAATTCCATAAATGAATTGTTTTCCAATTTTACTTAACAATCATCCAAGAATTTCACTTATATAAGAAACATGAAGCAGAAAGAGCACAATCCCAATAAGCTCTACATAAAAAAAAAAACAAAAGGTATCCCAAATGAAAGAACATCGGATTAAAAAAGAATATATTGGTACATTCCAGACATAAGCGAACAAAAAAACCCAGCTCTTCAAGGATGCCCTCAGCGTAGAGGATCATGTACTAGGGTGTATGTGCAACTTGTTCAGATCATGAGCTAGAACAAACTAGATGATTTTTCTAGTCGCAATGAATAGAACGGAAGAATTTCATTCACTATCTAAAAAGATCTATCATATACCCTTATTGCATATGGATTTTATGGTTTCAATTGGTGCAAATCCAATCAGCTCGATGTGAGAAGAAAAGCAATTCCTTATCGATAGCAAACGGTTATCAATAAAGCGGGGGAACTAATATTCAAACAAGCAGAAAGATCATGCTCTTAACCATTGCAAAAGTGAACTAACAAGGTCAAACTTCATAATTAAATGTCATCACTGTATGTGTAGATTTTATTGTGAAAAGACCTATTATTGGATAGTTGATGGCTAAAGCTGAACAGTTTGAATTGTACGAGTTGAGGGAGGCTCCGATACCCCTTACTCTTCTGAAACGGTATTTCCTCTAAGTATGGTAAGAACCTTAAACTTTCCCTTAACCCTTCCCAAGCCTGGGTAAAAGGAATGGGTTGTTTTAAGTAGGCAGCCAACATAAAACTTTATTAATACTTATCATGAATGCAGAATGGCATCACTAAGGGTATGGCCCTTTATGGAGCAAAATGACGGATCGGGATTTATGTAGCTGACCCCAATTAGTTGGGAAAAGGCTTTGATGATCATGATGATGATGAACACAAACTCCCCCCAGCTTCTTCTTCTTCTTCTTCTTTTTTCAGCATTTTTTTGGAAAATTAAACATGCTCAAATGCAACTGAGTTTACCAGAAAAAAGAGTTAAAGATTGACTAAAAATTGTAAGCTCCTAGGAACAATCACAACTTTGATGTATATATAATGCAACGAATTCTTTGCTTTTTTTTTGTATCACTACAAGTTTTGAAAAAGTTTCCCATTTTAAATTTTTCTTCATATTTCCGTTAGAGAGAAACATAATTTAACTCTTGTCAAAATTGAAGAAAAAGCTAGGGGGGCCTGGTTATTCAATATGAGAGAGAGATGGACTGTGATAAAAGGCATGGGCATAAGAATTCCGGGAGGAGAACTGAAGTTGGAACTTGGAAGCTCGTCGAGAATAAGACAAAGGCTGAGATGCCATGGCCAATCCCAAGCTGCTCATGCAGGTCCCAAGCCAGGATAAAAGAGGAGGGTTGTATTCAATAGGATAGCCAGCATAAAACTTTGCCACAACTTTTCATAAATCTTTGAACCTATGAAGGCAGAACACAATTCGTGTAGTTGACTCCAAATAGTTGGGATAAAGCTCAAATGATAATGATGATGATAAAAAAACCATAATTTGAAAAGAGCATCGCAGAAAAACCATGAAGATCTTGAAATCCCATAAAGAAATTACATACCCATGAATTCCAAAGAACAAAATTCAAAATGATGCCTTGGAGTTAGAAGACTTCAGTGACAACCATTAAAAGATCACCATTCCTTATTTTGAGAATACCTGGAATAGATATAAGATCTGGACTTCCAACCATGGATCTCAGCCACTGGATTCTACTTTTCCCTTCTTTACCCCCACTGTAAATACCACGAACAGCATATAGATTCGTATGGAAGCCCCTCCCTTCAATCTCGAGCTTATCTATTTTCGGAATACCTGCCGAGTTGAACAACCCTAGGATCAGGTTCCAATATACATGGTGGCATATATAAATATCACATTAATTCATACAAATCCATATCCAATGTATTGTTTACTTTTGACTTATCTCAAAAAAAATTCATTTTTGCAACTTGTACCACATGTGTCTGTGTGTGAGAGAAGAGAGGAAACAAATGATCTTTATATGCCCGCATTTATAATCTAAGGATAAAATCTCTCTTATACTTAACCACTATGTCAAGTACATTGGTTCAAAAATAGGAGAGCACTTAGATAAACCTAAATTATTAAGCCTCTACAGTGTCATACAAAATTTGAAAGAAAACACAATAACTAAGAATATGGACGTGGATACCTGGTGTAACAGGACCAGTGACAGCTGATGCAGGTTCACTGGACCTTCCAAAGACATCTGTCACTATACATTCACACCTCAGGGAGCGATTAATGTCCTCTAACCGAACTTTATATGAGCACGATCTCTGTGAAGGTAATTGCTCAAACGACTGGCTATCACCCATTTCAGAGGAATAGGACCTGTATTTGATGACCCTTGACATTATTCGTCAGCACTATAAAATACGATTGGAAACAAAGGATGAAAAGAATTTGGTCCTAAGTCAAACAAATAAAATAAGTGAAAACTACCATTGATATTTTACTTCTTTCTTGTACTTGTCCCAGACATGTTGCTGAGCTTCACTGTCTGGAATGACTTCTATGGCAGTTAGCACTTCTCCTTCTACGGCTTTTCCATTGAAAATAAGTTTTTGAATTTGCGGAAGTTCTGCAAGTGAATGTAGACTTCGTTAATAGCAGACATAAAAGACATCGTTAAAAAAAAAAATGGAAATGCTATATGAAGCCTGGAGCATAGAATTGAGGAGTCCAAAGATAGAGGAACCATGTTATCCACCAACAAAAACAAAAGAAATGTTAGAGAGAAGAGAACTCTAGAAATGGAAAAAAAAGAACTCAAGAATCCAATTTCTAGAACAAGTTATACACAAACCAATATTAAATAAATAAATAAATAACAAAGGCAATGTTCAAGGCTCAACCTAACCGTATGCAGCTTCATGTGCAGTGCACCCAACATGGGAAAAAGCTTTAAAGCATTCACGTGAAGAGATTCAAAGAGGGAAAAACAGACTAAGTTTTAGTCGTACAGAATGAAGAATAGAGATAGCATCTGGATATTGAAGAGGTCACAAACAACCTAAAAGCCAATTACAACAAGAGAAATTAAAAAAAAAAACAAATCAAAAAGGTGATCTTCAGATGAATGAACAATCAGAACAACATTAGAACCATAACAATGCTCTGTGGGAAAAACAAAAGTTCCAGATAAAAATCATGCAAATGCACAGGCACATGCACACATGCACATGCGCACACATACACAAATACACACATACGCATGTGCGAACACATACACATACACACCCTACCTAGGAACAAGCAAACTAGCAATATTTTCAGATTGAAGCAGCACCAGGTGTGTGCCGCGGATGAATAGCAAGAGGGATATTATAGTCACAAACAGGAAATGAGTGAAAGAAATGAGAATCACAGGCAGTTGGTCTGTATGTTTACATTGATTAGAGAGGAGAAAGCAATGCTACAAATTTGAATGAAACAAAAACCCATCAGGCAAGAGAAAAGAATAAGTAAATAACCACTACCTGGAAGAACAATGTCAGAAGGCTCAGATAATCTCAATTCACCCACAACAGAATCAGACCGAACAGGAGTGTAACTGCAAAACATTTAGTAGATCGCCATATCATTCAGACAGATGAAACAAGACAATATTTATATTTATTGGATATCACACAAAATTCCAGCACAGATGGTGGATCAAAAACTAAAAGGGGTCACTAGAGCAAAAATTCTACCCAAAGAACAAGCGGCAGTTGTAGTCTTCATCTGTAACTTTATAGGTTATAGAGTTTGCTCCATTGATGAGACTCATGGTTCCTTCAATGATTTCTCTGTACCAGCTGAAAAGACTTGACCCCTCAAATCCTCCATAATAGTCCCCTACTCCAGAAAAGACCCCACTAGAAAGCTCCTTAATCTGAACATTTCGAACAGTTGGAAGAGCTGCGGAGATACAAAGCATAACAATAAGCCAAAAGTAGCAGCAATGCTCATAAAAAATATGTCGAAGACATATATTGCCCAAAGCAATCAGCATTTGGAAGAGCCTCTACCTGGAGCAACAGGACCATCACTAATTGCAACTATAGGTGCTCCACATTTCCCATCCTCACGAACAGGCACCCAACGTAAAGCTAGATAAGCTCCCACATCTTCCAGCTTTGGCGAATATGTCCTGTGTTGCGAATTGGAATATTAAGATGCAAGATATACAGTCAAAAATGGTTTCTCAGAGAGAATTTACATAGGCACTTACAAGTTATTTCCAAGAATACCAGCATTGGCACATGCATCTGCTATGCTCATCAACTCAGATTCAGGAATCTTCTGGTTGAGTCTAAACCATGTGTATTTCCCATCACCTTCCTGTCCACCATAATACGATTTTCGAGGGACCATCTCTTCATCCTCATAACCATCAGGAATACCCAACTCTAGTGCTACAGGGTCCGCTGGTCAACCAAGAAGTGTGAGAGGGTGAAGTAAGCAACAGATTTTATCCATCCCAAGAAAACATCTAAGCAGAAGGAAGACATACTACCATGTGTAAAACAAAGAACCAATGAAAGGATTAAAGCGCTCCTTGGTTTTAAGTAATTACTCTTAAGGTTCTGTGATGTAGTAAATTAGACTAAAACATGCACTACCCCCAATAATACTTCTCAATTTTGTACCATCAAATAATTATAG
Source organism: Amborella trichopoda (assembly GCF_000471905.2). The sequence continues at coordinate 1,075,532 of NW_006498792.1, read as the reverse complement.
GAAGGTTACATGCAAAATATCGGGCTTCAAGAGAACATAAAGGCTTTTCCGTAACCTATGCTACATGGAGAGATAACAAAAACTATATATCAGGTTTGGTTTGTGGAAATTTCATATATGCACAGATCTGAGGCAAGTTCAATTTGGAATATAATATCCAACAGTAGAACAATTCATCAAATCCATATACCACACATATCATCCACCCATGCATAATTACAAAGCAGCTGATCGTGTCAAGAAGGACCCATCATGTGACTGCCTCCTCACCTCCCCCCCCCTCCTCCCCGCCCCACCTCCCTCTTTCTCCTTTCCTTTCTGCCTCCATTGATTCGTTAAGTATCATTTGCTCCTCAAGTTTTTTTAAATCAACTAGAAACACCTTTCTTTTACTTCCATGGACTTCAAGATCTGATTACTCCAGAAACCAGAGTTTTCTAACCGAATTGGGTGAAGTCTGTAAATTACCAAGTGGACAACTGAAAGCTAAAAGGATTAACGAAGAGCAACACGTTGAAAAACAGTAATTGATATGTAAAGGGAGATTAATAATAGAGATTGTGATCAATTGCTTCCAGAGAAATATCATATGGAAAAGCATCAATTACCAGGAGCAATGACATCAGAGAGAATGATCTTAGGGTCTCCTCTTAGCCTATCTTTTCTTACAGGCGTGAAAACAAGTTGAATACATCTGCCCACGTCTTCATTCGTCAACTCCAGAAACTCTGCAAGGAAAACTTAAAGAAACAATCAATATAAATACATAAAATTATGCTTTCACAAGCAGTTTAAGCAAGGATGTCATCTGAAAACAGATGCAGATTCTTACCTCTGCTGCTTAGCTTGTCCTTGAAATTGTTACTTCTCAGCCTAAACCATTCATAAATGCAATCTCCTTTCTCTCTATATCATAAGAAATTTGAGATTTTTAGATGATCAGTGGAGACAAGAAAAATAAATTGTTTAGGGTGACCACAAATCTACAAGTGCAAGACATTCTTACCCGCCCCAATACGTGGCAGCAAAGCTTAAACGTTGACCTTCAACCATCGACCCACGAAATTCAAGCAACTCACATGTTGGAGATCCTTTACCCAGGAAATGGAAATAAATAGAATTAAGAACACTAACATTGGAAATGATTTTGTATGATAGAACAAACTTCAGTCGCATTATTACACATACAAGAACTAGAAAGTAAAATGAAAATATTACTAGAGAGTAGAGTAGTAGATATTAACATAGAAAATATTGCAGAAAGAGATACAGAGAATATGGTGATCTGAAGCTGTGCATGCATGCGCACATCTTCAGAGCACGTGGAATAATTAGATTTACTTGGGAACAGTCCCTAGTCCTCAAAGGTGCCGCGCTTGGGTCAAGATGGTAGCAGCTGGGATTTCATAGCACTACGTCTCAAGGTCCATTCCTATGTAACCTTGTCAAAAAAAAAAAAAAAGGAACCATCCCTTGTGCTTAACCTTCCCCATCAACAACAACTTTAACCATCATGTTCCATATAAGTTCTCCATTGTTCGTTCATGTAATATTGCTGAAGCATATATAGGCATGGGATTATAGCCCTTTTGAGTGCATAACATAATGGATGTGTATCAGAAAACTCACCAGGTAAAATGGGTCCAATGTCTTGAGAAAGCACCGTAGGACCTCGAGCCCAATCACTTCGAATAGGCTCACATGAAACACAGATATGGAAACCTATATCAGCACTTGAAATGGTGTATGATGAACTACTTGCACCTTTTATTTCATGTTGTGTCGCATCTGAGCTCGTCTGGGACAAGGAAAAGCAAATTAAACAAATCATCATTGTAACATCTCAAATGAAACCAAGAGGGTGTTTATCTCAAAATTAGCATTAGAGAGGGCATACCAAGAACCAACGAAAAACTGACCCTCCCTCACTCCCTCCCCAATATCTCTTGTCAACATGAAGAGTAGACCCTTCAACACATTCCCCCAATATTTGCAAAGAAAGAAGCCTTGGACTACCTGCCAGTGGAATTGCATAGAAAAAGAAAGAAGGCATATCTAAGTTCACGTGTGCAAGAAGTGTCTCCAAATATGTAATTAATAGTTGTACCCATTCCTCCATAGACTCACCAGGACGAACTCGCTCCTGCCCCATTAAAGTTCTTGGTTCACCAATGGTGCCATCATCTCGTGCAGGAGTACATCTGAATGAGACAAAGTTGCCAATGGCTTCCTTTGATATGCGATATTGAAGAAGACCCGATGCCTCGGGTATTAAAATACCAGGATCATTTTCACTCTGCCCATGAGTTGCAAAAAGTGAATGAATAGCCAGTAAGCATGAAGAAACTAAACATTCTTGTTTCCTACCATACAAAGAGGCTTAAATATACTTTGTTGGGCAAAATCTAAGACATCAGTCAAGCAGCCAGAATACCTCATGAAGGTACCAATTGTATTGACTATCGCCTTCGTGACCCCCAATGTAACCATAAGATGCAGTCAGTATTTCACCCTCAGAGTAATCACCAGTGACCGAGAGGAAATTCAGGCTTGGTGGAAGGGCTGCAAAATGAGGAAAATTTATTATTTTTTAATGACTTGATTTTGTGTAATAAATCCAAATAAAAATATGTGAAAATTTATGAACGTAACACTACAGGTTTACTTTGTCACTTGGAGATGGATACAAAATAGGTTCCTCCCACAAGTATAATGATTGCAACTCGCACTATACGAAGAACCTCAAGTAACAATTGGTCAAAAAGTGGCAGATTACTGAAGCATATATATGTGACGTCGTAATAAATACTTACTTACTGCATGGTTAAACCCCAAAACCAACAACCAAATGGAAAATTATTCTCAAAAGACATGTGAATGACAGTAGCAAGCTGGAGATAGAAAGAGAATGGATGCAACCAATACTCAAGTAGTCTGCTTAGTTTGGAAAAGAAGCATCTCTCTCGAACTTCTAGAGATTAAATACTTCAACGAGAAAAAAATAGGAAGGTCATCTTTTTCCTTTTCTTTTTTTTTCCTTTTTTTTTTTTTGATATCAATCAAAGGGGATGTCTAGGTCCAGGGATCTAATATTATAGGGTTACAAACTGTAAGGGCTAATATTTGAAAACACTACAAGATTTTGATTTGAATATTTGAGGAATTTGCAGTTCCTCCCACAACAGGAATGTACATTTTGTGATTGTAACTAAGACTCGACAAATTTTGCTTGTATATGGTTCACTAATTGGGAAACTGCAGCAAGGATTTCCACGGTAAAAGCAAAAGGACTTAATTAAGGTCCAGTAATCGTGCAAAAATCTCAGTCCTACATCATCATGCTGGACTTTCCATTCACAGCTAAATACATGAACAAATTGAACGCCAAGTATGCTTACTTTCAACTGCTTTGTCAGAAATAACATATGCAGGTTCTCCAGAATCACCATCAGGAGCCATTGGAATAAATTTTGCTACAATGTAATAACCAACCGCACCCAGGGGGATTCGAAAAGCCTATACACAAGGTTAATATTTAGTCAGTTCAATGTAATCTATCCAAGAAGAGAAGGGAGATTTTTTCCAAAATTGTGAATAAGAAAAACTAAGGAAAAGAATCATAGAGCGGCAGACAAGAATTGTATCAAAAAGGGGTATACCATGTGAACTATGGCAATCCAGAGTCATCAACCACAAAAAAGTTAGAGCAAACCTTCGCAATTTTGGATGTGCTCACAGCTTCAAGGCTATTCTCCCCGTCCAACTTGGAAGAACTTGTTTTGAACCACTGCACTCTGCTCGATCCTTCAGTACCTCCAGTGACCGAAGCACTTACTGATACTTTACTTCCCTCTCTTATATCTCCAACTATTTTCAAATTGGAGACCTTTGGAGGGGCTGGAAGTAAAGAGTTATTAGTAACAATACAAAGAAATAGGAAATGGAAGGTCAGAACAGAGAACAGTATTATCAGCATATGAACTGCACAAGATATGAACGTTTGCATGGTAGTTCACATTTAAGATATAAGGAGAGGCAAATCTAAACCATGGATATTTAATAAACTATAGGAAGTCTACATATGACATTGCTTATTGCAGTATAATTTCAATAATGCAATATAAATTAGCCAGCTGCATCTATTTCTAACTTCCTACCAAGAGAGAAGTAAACAACAGATTGGAAGATAAGTCCTCTTTCAATCAATAAACTATATCATAGACAAAAGGTAAAATGAGTTGCTGACATCTTTCTTTCCTTATAAATACGGAAGAATGCAAAAACCTCTAGAGGCAAGGCTATGAACTCCAAGGATATGCTGGTGAGGATATGAGGATATTCAGTGTCAATGCTCAGCCAAGGCAGCAGGTACATTCAAAATGTATCAAAATCCGAAAAGAAAATTCACACCCATCTCTTAACAAAAAACTTTCCAATCAGAAGCACAGTTGGTGATATGACAATTAGAGACGGCATGTACATGAAGGAAAACCAGTAGGAGTGTACTACATCAGCAAAAGTATACGGACAGCAATGGAACACAATTGGTGAGGGCTTTGGAGAGACAAGAGGCAGTGCAGAAGACAAAGCCCACACTCTGAAAAGGTTTTGTGACCTCATGCCATACTAATACGATGCCATGACCAAGCATATGGTTCTCTAAAGCATGCACTAGCACACCTTGTGCATCAGACATGCCGCACAGCACGTCGGCTGCTTGGAAATTATGAAAGCCACAAGCACTCTTCTCCTTAAATCACTGCAGATACCATATGAATTTTGGCAAAATAGTAACTGCAACTCATTCAGTTCCTACTCCAATTTGTTTAAAACCTTTTCTGTAGAATGCTTAACAGGGAAGAAGCCTAGTTGCACATCTTCATGTTTTCAAGTGTGTTTGGATTTGTCGCCCAGCCATGACAGATCTATTACACCAGCAGCAGTGGAAAGATATGCTTCCTGGGCCATGAAACTGATCAGCAAGCTTATCATTGCTCTAAAACTGATACTTATCAAAAGAGTAAATCCAATGAAGAAATTAAGGGGATAAGCTCATTAGTCATATTATCAAGAGTTAGTCCCAATCACCTTAATCAATATTCTGTTGATCATTTTCATCAGAGAAACAGTGCAGCCAAAATGTAAAACATTAACATCACAAACAAACTCTTGCGATAGTTAAAACAGTAAAAATGTTCACTGAATGAAATAATAAAATCTGAATACATGATTATTCGATTAGGACATTCCCTCTGCCCCTACCGTACTCCAGCTTGATAGTTTCCACCGCCTATCCAGGGTTGAGCCCTGGGATTTGACGGCGGACTTGAAAAGCCACCAACAGTGAAATTATAAAATCTGGATACATGATGATTCCATTAGAACTTCCCATTAAACATAGGTCACTATGCTAATATGGAGGCTTCTCAATGCAATGGACCTCATGTCAACAACAGCCTGAAGTTTCTCTAGCAGCAAACTGCAAATGATCTTACTAGTATATGACTGTATTAACCGAGTTTGTCATAATACCAATCATCACAAACTTGGCAACAGGTAGCCAGCTGATCACTACATATTTCATGGCGACATGATGGAAGAATGTAGTTTACTATCGGCTTATTGCCTCATACTACCCCTAATACATTTACCAACATCAATGGAGCATGCCTGCATTGGTTGCGGTCATATCTCATCCTGAAAAATATGAACTTTACACTAATGGAGAATAAGGACAAAATTTCCACGAAGCACAAGCCAAAGAGATTTTAGTATATGGCATAAAGATGTTTACTGCTTCTTGCATAGAATTCCCTCAACATTATGATCTGTACATTTTCTGAAAACAACTACAAGAGAGTTGAATATTTAACTTCGTAGTGGACAGTAAATATCACAAACGAATACCTTGCTTAACGGTATCTGTCATGGCTGTTACAGGTTTCCCTTCCTGCCCTGAAAAACAAAATGAGAGCCACCAGCCATCAGAGGCACACCTGGTATATACATTCCAAAATTCATAATACTACCTAACGATGTTGCCGCACCTTCAAAGTTAATTGGTATATAAACAAATCCCAGGCGAACGCCAATGTCTTCCTTTGTCAGAGTATACTCAGATGTACCAGTCAACACCACCGTAAATTCACTGCAGTAAGTAACAAAGATATTATGATACAACAAGCCAAAGTGAATCCATAGACTTCAATAATGGTGGTGTACTTGATCGAGTGGTTCTAATGGATATGAAAAAAACCAAATCAGCAGGGAGAGAATTTCAGACTGACACCACACCTATCAGAAATGGAAAGTTCCAATAGCATAACACCACACCTATCCCAATTAAATCAAGCAAGTTTCACAATAAAAATTATAAAAGAAATGGGTAATCAATGTGATACTTAGGAGAGTCGTGAACAGAAGTCATATGAGAATGATAGGCAAAAACTGTAGCCTTAGACACATTCTCAAATAGACAACTACTACAACCGTTCTGACCTATTGTATGCAGCTATGCAGTCACTAACATTGCGACAATGAAATATAAATATAAGGGAAGATTAACAAAATACCTATGTGAGATGCACTATTCAACATTGCACCCACATTGATTTAATTTCTGATAATTTCCCAAAACAATATCTTCTCGGCTGGTAGAGGTCTCCGCCAGGGCGATCCTTTGTCGCCTTTCTTGTTCGCTATTATGGTTGAGGTCTTCAGCACCTCAATCTCGAGGCTCTACCAAGCAGGCCTCTTGAGAGGATTCCAATCAAGCAATCAAGGTCCTTTCATCTCCGACCTGCAATACACTGGTGACACCCTCATCTTCTGTGTCTCCTCGGTGCAAAACGTTGATACATTGCTGCTGTTTCTAAAGTGTTTTGAAATGGCTACTGGCTTTAAGGCCAACCTAGCCAAATCCAAGATGATGGGGGCTGCATCGACGCATCTCTAGTCTAATTACTCGCCCATAGATGGGGATGCTCTGTTGAGAACTTACCCTCTACTTAGCTCGGACTTCCCTTTGCCTTGGCATGCCATGGCTCTCGCAATGGAGTCATATAATCGACAAATTCGACCAGAGACTTGTGGGCTGGAAAGACAGGTTCCTACCCAAGGTGGGAACATGTTTAAAATGCGGCCGCATCATGCGGTATGCAGTGGGCTCCGAATCAGAACTGACCACATATGTGCTTTTGACCTATGCGGCCGCATATGCGCCACATCAGGCTGCATCGTAGACGCATCCCGCATCACATCGCATCCCACCACATCCCCTTCCGGCAAATGTTTTTTTGATTTTACCCCTCGGGGAAGGCCAAAATGGTCTTTTTGACCATCCAAAATGGGGGAAACTGTTTGGGGGGGTATTAAACCCCCTAAACGATGATTTCCAGCCACTTTTGTGGTTTTTTTTGCATCAAATCAAGGGAAAGAAAATTTCAGCAGAATTTATTTTTCATTCAAATCTTCGATTTGGCAGTTGTTTGATGCTTGGATGTTGATTTGATGCTTTTGATTGTTAACTTGGGGATGTTAGGGTGAATTTGTAATAAGAAATTGGGGGCTTCAGAGGCCGTGAATTTGTGCTTATGGTCGTTGATGGTTATGCTTTTGTGCTTATGGTTGTGTTTATGGTGCAAATTTGTGCTTATTGATGTTGATTGTTGAATGTTTTATGAAGCTAGTTTCAAGTTTCTAGTTTCTATCAGGGGGTAGTGGATAACTGGATACAAAATCTCCGACAGCTAATAATTTTGAAGTTAATCATTAAACTAAGATATCTACTATCACATATATCACCTCCATATTTTTTTCTATGCATTAACCTATTTTTTTAGATTTTTAAAAAAAAATTGCATTTATTGACAGCATCGTCGCGATGCACCCGCATCCGGGCCGCATCGAGCCGCATCGACCCCCCCCCCACCGCTTTTGGCCGCATCCCGCATTTTAAAACACTGGGTGGGAAGACTCACGCTTATCAAGGCCTCCTAGCCAGCACTCCCATGTTTCAGATGTCTTTATTCCATATCCCTGCCTCAATGGCCGCGAGATTGGAGCGAATGATGAGGGAATTCTTCTGGTCTGGGGATCACGGACACAAGTTCATCGCATATCTTGGTCCAAACTGCCATTACCTAAATCTCAGGGGGGCCTGGGTATTCGCAACCTCAAAGCCCACAACAATAGCCTTTTGGGCAAGTGGTGGTGGAGGTATGCAACCCAACCATGCCACCTTTGGAGGGAGGTCATCAAGCACAAATGTTGCTATGGCAATGACCATTGGACTCGCGAATGCAGAACCAGTGGGCATATCTCTGGCTTCTGGAGGTCTGGCCTTTGATGCTGAGACACTTTCCTCCAACACGTTCGATTTTGACCACAGGAGGGGAATAGGATGAAGTTTTGGACTAACACTTGGATCGGCCACACACCTCTCAGGGATCAATTCCCTAACCTATTTCTCTTAGACCATGCTGCTTAGTCCTCTGTGGCCGAGATCTTCAGTTTTTCGGGTCCTACAGATCCTGGATGCCTAACTTCAGGAGACCCCTCAATGATCACGAACTCAAAAACTTTAGGGCATTGGCTGAATTTTTCATTCTGTATTGCTCCCTCTCTTTGGAGACGATAAGGTTATTTGGGCTCCAGCTACATCCAGATTATTCTTGGTGTCCTCCTTTTTTCGAACCCTCACCTTCAATCCCAACCTTGCTTGTCCCACTCTCACTCTAGCCTCCAAAGCTTGATTTCACTTCTTACCACCTAGGATACAGGTGTTTTGCTGGATGGCGCTCCATGAGTGAATGATGACTGTTGATCATCTTCAAAGGAGAGGTTTGTAATGCCCAAATAGATGCATTTTGTGCATGGAGGCTGAAGAGTCCAATGCCCATCTTTTCCTCCACTGCAAGTATGCTAGAACCTTATGGAACAATCTTCTGCGCCTTTTCAAGTGGCCCCGGGTCACTCCTAGATCCATCCCCCATTTGTTTCAGGCTTTCCTCTACACTCCCTGGTCCAAGGCAGGGAGAGTACTTTGGACAGCCTCTATCTCAGCCACTATCTGGGCGTTATGGATAGAAAAAAACCACAGATTTTTCTGGGGAGAGAGATCCACAGTCACGGAGTTGGCCGAGAAAGTCAAGAACCTAGTGGCCTTCTAGACCACAAACCACAAGCTCTTGAAGGATTTCTCCTTTACTGATTTCTATAGCAATTGGCAGGGTTTGCTGCGCCTGGCCTATCTTAGGATCTTGTGGGCATCGCTTTGGAGACCACCAGAACCGATATCCATTAAGCTTAACTTTGACGGTTGCTCCCTTGGCAACCCTGGACCATCTGGAATTGGTGGTCTTTTTCGATTAAGTAAGGGATGCACATTGTTATCCTATTCCTGCCCTATCGATATGGCAGACTCGATTCTTCCCGAGGCCCTAGCCCTCTTGGAGGGCCTTCGCAAGTTTGACCACACATGGAGTCTCGATCTGGTGGTGGAAGGGGACTTCAAGAACGTCATTGCATGGGCATCTAATCTCTCCTCTTGGCCGTGGCATCTAGACAATATATTCGACTTATCCCGTGGTTTCAGAATCTCATGGTACCATGCTTTTAGAGAAGCCAACTCTGACATAGATCGATTGGCTAGGGACGGGACCTAATCTAATTTCCCGATGGGGCCTTAGGCTTTTGTGGCCACCCTTTTCTTTCCCCACTTCTTTGATCAGTAATTCTCTCATTGTAAAGTTAAAGCATTTTTGGACCCTATGGGCTATGTATAGAGTGCCCTACCGGGTCACCTCATTTTTGGTATACTCTATTATTCAGTAATACAATTATAGTGAACTTCCTCAAAAAAACAAATTCCCAAAAAATACAAGGTATCTCTTGATATCGTGGTATCAAAGTGTCAAGTTATCTCGAGAATAAAGTGATCACATGTAGAAAGGAAAACTCTAGTTGCTCAATGGTCAACTTAATGTTCAAAATCTATGGACTGTTCTGAAGCCATCAAGGTAAATTTCTGGTGTTGCTACAATGGAGAAACTAGAAAGTCACAGGAAGCAGAATTTGAGAGATTAACAAAGAAATTACAAACAACAATGAAAGATTGGTTTAGAAGGCATTTCTGAGATGGTTATTCATGGACTTCTTAGCACAATGGCTGCTCGTGGAATGTTCTAGCACAATGACATAGATCAATAATGTTACAAGTTTAAGGATACCATTGCCATCAGTTGAATGGACAATAACAAAAATGACGAGTCAACCTTTGCACATTTTACCTAGATGTACTTTGAAAATATGCATGTGGGTAGTTATATTCAAAGAAATGTCCTGATTCAGAAGCAGGTTTTTGACACTTAACATTTAGGATAAGTGCAATGCCTTGAACATAAAAAACATTCTGAGCATCTAGGCACTCAAAAAAGCAGGAAAAGCATACCCAGTTTCCTTGTTCTCACGAAGCCACTCAAACTTGCTTGGGCCTTCCCTTCCTCCAAAATAATCCCCAACCCCTTTAATGGTAATACCTTCAACAGCATCATGTAGGATGCGTACATTACTCACTGAAGGAGTAGCTGGCATGAGAAAAACATAGATAACAAGTAAAACTTAGAACAATAGATAACAAGTAAACTTAGAACAATTAACAAGATCAATAAGAAACTCAAAAAAAAGTGAACATCATATGCCATGATCACAGTAAAGTTCAATAACTTCAACTCTGAATTGAGAAACAGTTCTTTTTTGCACAAGCTTTCAAGAAGGATGAACAGCAAATTTTGACAATAAGTTTTCAATAGAAAGACACGTCTTAGTAATCTACAATTCACGTAACCAGCAAAATAAGATAAACAAATGAATTCACAAAGAGACATAGGAGCTCTTACTCCCAATGGGTGGCCAAAAGGATGCACTAAACATGAACTCACAAAGAGACATAGGGGCGCTTGCTCCCAATGGGTGGCCAAAAGGATGCACTAAGCCAAAAATTATGCCATCATTACTAATAATAGCAAGTCATAATAAGTAACTACGACCATAATTCTCTCTGAAATTTGTAGAAAGCCACCTTCCATATGCAAAAGTGGGAATACACCATTACATGCACACATGCATGCATGAGCATTGGAGATAGAATGCCAAAAAACTTTCAAATCGATACTAAAGAGAAGCACCCAATTTCCTTATCCAAAGCATACCGGCCTTTACAAAGTCAGTCATAGCATACTGAGGCTCTCCTTTAACACCTTCCTCTGTCACTGGTGTGTACATAAAAACCAAACTCGAATCAATGTCATCTACTGTCAACCGATACTCTTCATCTTCAGCTCCAACTATTACCACAGGACTGCTGTTCCATCTCCTTCTCAACCAGCTGGGGATAAAATAAAAGCAGCAAAGCATAAGCAGTAGTAAAAAATACCTCAGGAAAAGAAATAGTTTCATGCAAGAAGCAAAGAAGAAAACTCACCTTGCCACGCCTTTTCCTGGAGGCCCACCACACCATGCAACCTCAGCAAAGCCTTTGATCACATTGCCCTCAACGAGTTCTCCTTCGACCTTTAAGTTAAGAACCTTCGGGCATCCAGTGCCTGATCCAAACAGAAAATCAAAATAATAACTGGAGGTTTCACCGGATATGACAACCCAATGCACAAACAGAACTCTGTTGAAATATCTATTAAGATTCTATCATTCCAAAAAATGTATTAAAAAATAAATAAATAAATAAGCTACCCAGAAGCTGCAATATTCGTCACAGGGTAGAATCCCATAGCTTACAAGAGAGGTAGCACAGCTTGAATTAAGTTGAAAAGAATTCAAGTATTCAACAATGCCTCATTTTCTTTTCCTGACTCCGCTTTCAGCACAGTTGGTGTAATACATATAGAAAATTTTTCTTATAACCGACTTTGGCTATCAAACCAGACATTTTGAAGACCTTAACAAAAAAATTAAATAAACACCTATAGAATGCATTCCAAACTAAAATAGAATAAAGAAGGAAACACCTACCTTCTGGGAAAGTTTAACACAAAAGCTATTTCAAACCTTTTTATTCAAGCTGAAGTTTGTGACTATTTATGTCATTTTCCATTGTATCTAGGTCTTAGTTTTTACTTTATGAAAACAACGTGCTTTTAATCCTTTCATATGATCTGTATATTTTTCTTTTTGCTATAACTGACATCAAGTGTAAAAATCAGTATAAGAAATTAGCAAAAAACCTCACTATTCTTGTTGAAGATTGTATGAATTTTGGTTAAAATTTACGTAGCATCTTAGCATGAGTGGTTGCTTAATGTTAGTATGAAATAGAACCACCTTATTTATTCTTGATTAATAATGGAGATCAGAAGTTCAACCAAGAAATGCTAATTACCGCACAGATAAACAGTTCTGCAGCCATTTCAATTGTTTACCCTAAGTCTAAGGGAATAGTAATTATTAAGCATGGTACAATAGCATGCATTTAAATTTTCCAAATGTAAATTCAATATGCAAAGCAAAACATACCAGCAGTAACGGGACAAGAAACGGCAAAGATTGGAGGATACTCAGTATCACCCAGTATTGGAATGCACTCAACCTTCAAGAATCGATCGATCTCTTCATGCTTTGGCCAGTAGCTCTGAGAAAGAATTTGATCAAGCACACTGAATCCACAAAATGATGCATTGATACCAAATAATAATAGATTCTTAATATTCAACCCATGATGTTTTACCTCTCCATTGGCACCTTTGATAGCAACAAATCCGGTAGGTGTTTTCTCTCCAATAAACCATTGGTATTTTAGAAATAACTCAGAATCATTAGACACTGTGCGGTCTTTCACAAAAACAAAATGGCAGCGGCAAGCGTCATCTTCAAAAGGTTGATCAACACATGCTTCCTTAAGAATGTAGCCTGGGGGTAAATGGTCCTTCCATCGTCCATAAAAAAACCGGAAAGTCGAATCTGTTCACATGCAACCATAGTAATAAAGTTTCTGAAGTTAAAGGACTCTTGAACTATAGGCATCTCATCCTCAACGAACATGCATACATTTCAGCTGTTCCCACTTCTCATATGTTGACAAAACAATAAAGAAGATAGAAATGCCAGTAATGTGTTAATATTTACAATTACAGTCAAATATTACTGCTCAATGTTTCTTTGTTCTTTTTTTTTCTTTTTTTTCTTTTTTTAAACTTACCAGTGGGTTTTTTTAAAAAATAAAAATTACCAGTGGGGTACCTGTACAAACACCGCTACTGTATAGAAAAACAAAAAAAAAAAACTCTTGGATGTTTAGTAACCAACATGTAGAGCTCTGATTGATCCTAAAAGTTTCAAATGAACTGGAAATTCCACCGATACTTTGCAAAGTAGCAATTGAATTAATAAAAAAAATACTAGGCATATCCTAGCCAGCTGAAAGACAAGCATATCAAGAAGAGAACTCCACAAAACATACATCTAATGTCACCAAACTTGACTAAATACCTACTACACATCCTCTGTTGACAGAAAAAATAGCCTCTAGCATTAGTGATACTCTCAACGAATCCTCTCTCCAGAAATGACACCACAGGAATGTCTCACATATCCAGAAGCCACCATGAAACTAAGACATTCCATTCGTTAAATGTATAACAATCTAGTCCCTTCATTAATTGTATTGTGAGAAAACCATCTACAAAGAGCCTTACCCGCTGGTTGGGGATATTTTTGTATCATGGTGCCCATCACCAGTTTCCTCAAGTATGGAGCACAAAACCATGTACAGCAACCCACACCCAATTACCGGCTTAAAACTCAGCGACGGGCAGCCTCATCTTATCCGACCAATCCTTAAAAGGCAGGGTAAATGCAAGTTCCCAACTCAGGGTGGCCTGCCAAAAGCAAAAACTGCAGGGCCATCCACTCCAACAGGCAGGCAGTCAGCATATACACCTAAACTGCCAGAAAATGGCAAATGCTAAGGAAAACCCCCAAACGTGAACATATCAAGGCCAATTTTGGAGATCCTCATTTTGGGTTATGAAAGACCTCTCTAATTAAGGTCATGAACTTTGGGATAGGTTGTGACCCAAAACCCATGACAGCTAACAAGGGTTTTGGTTTAACCACTATGAAGATGACACAAATGGTCACAAAATTGGGCTGAAATCTAACCTACTATACCCCCAGGATATCCCCCAAAAATCAGGTCATTATGGTATCGAGAGGCCAAGATACTAAAGAAACTACGTTGATAGCATGTATGATGGCCTGTGTAGCATGGAAAATAATGCAAAATTGTAAAGGACCCCTTGTAAGTCAGTACCTAATAAACCCGAAACTCTCAAGAATGATAGCAAAGTGCTCAAAACTCTTATCTTTAAAATTTGGAATCAATTCAACATCATTTGGTACTGCTAACTAAAGTTCTTGCATGTAGCATATTTTTCCTAGGCTACCTTGAGTTATTATTCACAATGCTTAAAAACACTGCAAAACAGCACAAAAGGTGATTTTGTGAAGGTAATATCTCCCAAAACCCATGGAAAAGTGACCTGGTTTTTTGGTATGTGGTTCCTTACTATGTAAGCTTTCCATCAAGGTATAATCTTGGGGGTTCTTACTTGGGAATGGAGAGATCTAGAGAGAAGTTGGGATATTTCAGCACTTTCTCATGTTGCAGACTGACCTCCGCTCACCTTTTCGACAATTTCTCCCAATCCGGGAGGAGTTTTAATATTAAACTTGATTGTGCGAACTCCTGACTCAATCCTCTTTCCATCCATATAAGATGTGTTGTAATCATTTTGGAGATTACTGAAGATTTTTTAGCCCAATTGCAGCTACATTTTTTTAGCCCAATTGCTGAAAACCAGGAATTTACACCCACAAAAACACCCATAACTCCTTCAATATGTGAAGGTTCTGGGTGATATTAGAGGCAAAATGATCCTATATTGAACAAGCAAAAACCAGTAAAAAGGCAGAAAAATAAGCAAGAAAAGTGTATGGATACATGGTTTTGCTGATTTTTTGATAGAAATCCACAAAAACATCCATAAGTCCCTCAAATCTTGGAGTTTTTGGATGAAATTTGTTGTAAAATGTTCCCAAATAGATCCTCTACGACTTTGTGGAGCCAATTTCGCTGCTTACTGAAACAAGGCCCTAAAGTGATGAATATATGGGATCCCAAGTGTTCCAAGGGCAATAGTTAAAATTTTCATCAAAAATCACCCCAACAAACTTGTCCGTTTCGAAAGTAATGGGGCAAAAAGTTGGTTTCCACCCATGTATCATCAAGAAAGTTATTTCTCCACCCATGTTTCAATCCACATCTACAAAAGGCCCAACCCTAGGTCATTTGAAGGGTTGGATGTTGGAGATTGGAAACTTGAGAGAGCAGCTTAGATAGAGAGAGAGAGAGAGAGCAAGCTAGAGAGAGAAACTCCAATATCTAGAAAGAGAAAATTCAAACCCTAGCAAGTCATACCTCAACTTGATTTGAAATCCTAGCAAAGAGAGAGAATCAAACTATCGGGGCTTATGCCGGTATGATATAAGCCAGATGGTCTAAATGAATCCATCTAACAAGATCCGAGAGATTTCGAATCCAATTTGTAAGCATTTTCTTTGCTTAATTAAAAAGTTATGTTTTCTCTTTTTCTCGTGTGCTTGCTTTCCATATGGAGTCATTTATATATTGTCATGCACGCATACATGAAATAGGGTGACACCCATGAGTAACACTAACACACTTGGGGCAGTAATCCATCAACAGAATTTGTTTTTAAGTAATACATTAATCAATGTAAAAAGATATCAATTCAAGAAGGTACAATACAACTACAACAATTACAATAGAAAAGCAATTGGGAAGAAGATCATGTAAAATAACTCTTAGATCATGACATTACCTAGGTAACAAAGAGATACAAGAAACACATCATAAAGGTAAATGACAATCAACCGTAACTTCTCAAGATATGTCCTTATACACAGAAGGAAAAAAAAATCAAAGCAATACCAGCAAAAATCTAAAGGCTAATAGAGCAATGTGCTTCAAAATTGTAAAATGTTGTGAGAACTGAGAAAAATAGATATAAGCTAAAGAAAATGTGAAACACATGGATATAATATTAACTTGAGGATATGAACATTCAACATAAGAAAGCATGAAAAATTCAAGCCATATTGAGAAAAAGAAATACAAAAATCATAAAAAAGTAAACAAGACCTGATTCCCATCCTTGGTACCAAAAGACGGAGCATAGAAAGCTAACCTTCAGAAAGTTCAGGCTTACAAAAATCCCAACCATCTCTTATGCATAAGGCTGTGTGGGCAGGATATAGTTTTGCAAGCTTCTGCTCCTCAGAAGAGAGATCTACATGAATTCCATGAATTAAAGTAAGCAAAGGTACTAAATTAGAAAATGCTAAACCTAAAATAAATAAAAAAGAAAAGACAATCGCCTCCCACAAATTGATGGAAAAGATAAAGACTATTTGTCAAAAAGAAAAGAAAAGATAAAGAATGTGAAACCCCAAGAGCTCCCATATAAATCTTGGATTCACGGCAACTTAAAACTGGTGAATAAAATGACATAAATAAAATGACTAGACACGCACACTACATTATAAGGAGCTCAGATTCTTCGAAAGTGGGAATGCTTTCCTTGGTGGGAGTTGATTTATGTGAATGGAAATATTGCTCGTTCATTAAAATGGATCAGTGTACCAAAAAACCTCATAGGATGCCAACATAATGTTCAAACATATCCTACATCAGGTCATCAGTATTTAAAGTTCTTGGGAACGTACCTCGATCATTGAACTTTTTTAGAGTGGGTCCAACAAGCAAGATGGAAGCTGCTTCTAGATGGGGCATTTCCAATATCGGGTTCTCCTCCACGCGTAAATGCTGTGGCAGAGGACACAACAATCAGAGACCTCATCCAATTTAAATTAGCACAAACATTAACATGAAATAATTAGAAAACATGGCAAACTATTTTAAAGTGTGTACCATGTAGTTAATCAAAAAGCTTCTTTTGCAATGCATATACAACTTTTTTTTGGGTAAGTAATGCATATACTCCCTACTGAATGAATATTCATAAACGAATGGCACAGAGCACATGTATTACAGAAGCTCCACGTGCACGAAAAAACCACTAACCTCGAGAAGTGGTAGATGAGGAAATCCTTTTAAAGTTGATATTTTATTTTTGCTGGCTGCTAATACCTGAAAGGGTGCAATCAAAAAAAGAACCAAGTTCAAACAAAGAAAACAAGGATTGTGTTAAGCTCTGATTGATCCTATAACCTTTCTAACAATGGTAATAGTACATCTAAGATAGATCCATATGTAATAAGGAGTCTCAAACGTTCCAATTGATGGCTAACATGTAATTCGCAAACTCATGAAACCAACGTGTTACCACACAATTATGCACAGATTTATCAAAAATGAAAGAAACTAGAACTATCACAATCATTATGAGGGTGCAAACCTGCAGTCTGGGTTGACTGGCCATGGCAAGTGACTTTAACTTATTTTGAGCAACTGATAAAAACTGGAAATAAAAGGAACACATCAGATAATTGAGTACGAAGCAATCAGTTTGACATGATGGCCATGTGCCGGAGGGACCAATAAGACCAAAAGGCGTCATTACAAGACATGAATACCTCCAAATTAGGAAGCTGAGGGAGGCTCGCAAGTGATGTGATTTGATTTCCAGCAAGATATAATTGCTGCAAACATACAAATTACAAAGAGCATAAATCCCAGCTCAACCATTCCTTAGGCTTAGACAATTAAAAAGACATTGTGCTCATGGAGAATAGAAATGGGATAGACATTAAAATGTTATTTAAGAATGCACGAGCAGTCTCACCGACCTGGAGAGCTTTACAATTCTCAAGCGGCTCAAATCCTGGCCCTTTGAACTCATTAAAGCTCAAATCAAGAACCTGGCCGGAAAAACAATTCAAGCGTCACATTATGACTTACTACTGAAAGTGACTTCGAATTGAAACTAATGCTCGCTCAAACAGCTAATGTAACAGTAAATTATATACCCTCCAACCTCTATATGGATTCCTGAAATAGCATTTAACACCATGCAAAATCAACACAAACCTTCACGCGTTTCAAAATCTCAATCCCCGTCAGAGATGATAGAAGATTATCCCTGAGATAAACAAACTGTACAAGAGGAATATCAATAAAACTCAAATTTTACAAGCCAACAAGGCAACAATACAAAAGGTCGAATTTATGTCTCCAATTTGAATGGAATTTTTCTCGAAAATGCCAATTTGAGTGGAACTATTCACAAGAAAAATTAAGATGTTCAGATTGAAAACCCAGGACAGTTTGTGGATAAAATTGAATTGCATAGGCCACAATCAGTAGGCAACCAGTCAACAGATGAGTTTGAAGTCCAAGAAATCATCTCATCAACAAGCCCGAAAATCCTTTTCGGATTCTACAAAAAGCATGGTCGTGCAGAGGAACTCTCATATAACAATGAAATTATGAAACTTTTCCTGAACTGCTTATTGAATGCTCAGATGTGTATAGATATGCACTGCATGTATACATGCATGCACTGTGGGCATACACGTGCACACAAAGTTGTGGCAGTAATTGATGGAAAGATTAGATTTTATAGCACAATATGGAAAAGATTCAGCAGACCTAGAGGTTGCAAATTATTTGCACCACATTGGGCTTTAGAACTTATTACACAAGTTGCGAACTTAGATAGACAGATTGGCCAAAGATTCAACCATATCAATGTCCTCAGCAGAAAAGTATGCATGCAGGTAAGAAAATACAACTTCAGATTAATTACCTCTAGATTTGGGGACAAGTTCAACCCACCAGCATCCAGATTGCGTACTCTGTGACCCCTAAGATCTAGTCTCTGAAAAATCAACCAAATGACAAAAGAGAAAAGACCAATTATTTAAAACACAATGCTTCAAAGTAATAAGAGATTGAAACTCAAAGCCGAAGCGTCAGCCAGCAACATCCTTAGTTTTAAATTAGGTCACTATGCATATTTACCTGACAAGAGAAAAGTGAAACAACGACAAAGAAAACAACACACCACAAGAAGAAACATGATATGTAAGATTGTTCAAATCAAGGATTGAAAAAGTTCCCCAAATAACATATAGGAGAGAGCAACAGGGTGCGTCACAGAGGTGACTCCACACCTCGCTGCTCAGGTGTGAAGAGAGTGGAGGTGGGGGAGAAGAAGAGGAATGGAAAGCCATGGTATCTGTGCCATAATCTGGCCACACAGAGAGGAGAGGGAGAGAGAGAGAGAGAGAGAGAGAGAGATCAAGCATGTGATACTCTGGTCCGTACCACATCATCTCCTGCTTTGATCTCCACTTGTGGGAGCATCACAAATCTAGAGTCCCGACCATCCGGAGTGGAAGACTTACGGCGGCCAGTAACAGACGAAGAACCCCGGTCAACTGATGCCGATAATGAACCCAACTTTGCCTTGCTATTAATTGAAGGGGATCGGCTCGAAGGAGTAGAAGGCATCCTCTTTAGGCTACTAGCACTACCATCAAGTGAGACTGAGCTCCTAACCTGCGTCACACTTAGAGGCGTTGAACCCTTCTTCACTGAAGAACCAAAAGCAGCACCAGGGGAAGAGTTAAAAGCTCCTTGAGGAGACAAGATAGAGGGCTTAACCAAAGGTTTTCTCACAATTTCTTGCTTTCTATTGTCGGTTCTAGGAGATAGGCGTGAAGTTTTCATAGTAGAAGAAACGGAAGACGGTGTTGAAGGTTTAGTGGTAAGAGAAGTCAAAGAAGCTCTTCGAGACTCAGTTGGGTTTTGCTTTTCTGTTTCTGAAACAAAGGAGGAAACCCGTTTTAGTCCAGCTGCTGTGGTTATGTTTTCTGGCCGTTTATTAACCGATTGTCGCTCGGTAGTCAACCCACCAACGCTATTCCTTCTCTTTAAAGCAGCTACATTTTTATCAGAAGCGCTTGAAGGAGAACCCGAAACGCTGGCTCTTAGTTTTGTTGATGAACCTGAATCTGAAAGAGAAGAAGTACCTTCTGCTCTCTTCTTGGTCAAAAGAACTGGTCCTGAAGGTCGAATTGGCTGTGTAGGAGATGGTTTCCCATTTTTCAGCATTTTTTTGGCACTTCCTACTGAATCTGTGATGCACTTCTTTAAAGGTGCTGACTCTTGGGGCTTCTTAACCACATCTTCATCCACACTCTCCAATGGAACCTCCATTTTTTAAAATTAAAAAAATACTATTTATGTCTTCCAAATTCCCAATAACCTCAATAAAGACGGGCCTACTCCTACTGCATTCTCAATGGCACTTTTCTGTGGTGCGAGATGATGACCCAATCAAACCAATGGAAGCATAATTATATAATTGTCTCAATTGCAGTTGTAGTGCCCTAAAGATCCTGCCAGAAAATTAAAAAGAAAAATATAATCATAAAATAAAAGTATTAAAACCTATTAGATTACACAAAACATTGATATTGAAAGCATAGAAATCCCTTACTCATACATTTCAATGATCATTGGTTGTGCATGTCTTTTTAGACCATAATAAGACTATTCTTCCACTTAGATGACAGACATTACCATGAACATACTGATCCTGGTATGAAACAGAAGACCCAAAATCCATAAAACGTTATAATTTTGCTGAAGTTGCAGATGTAGAAAGGAACCATATTTTTGTAATAAGAAATCCACAATGTTCATGCTATTCTAGCTCAAGGGGCTACTATGGAAGCACCTTAAAACGAGGTAAACAATATATCTCGTGAAAAACCAGAGATGTGATCTATAACCACAAATTTTGCCCAACAAAACTGACACAAAAGAATGCAGGCTTCAAAGACCAGATAAAAGTAAGTACCTTAGTGAAGTGTCTAGCAACTAAAAGAGGGCATGGAATCAAACACTCTTGCCGAAATCAGCTTCAAAACTCATATAATTACACGGGAAGAAGCAAAAATACTGACTGCCCAACTCTAGAGATCAAACAAGTAACAGAACCTTTAAAAACCGTGAGACTATTTTGTTACATGAAGAAAAGCCCATTAACGATGAACTGCTGAAATCCAGTCCACAACCCCAGAATTCACCAAAGCAAAAACAAGAACACTACTACAAGAGCAGCATGAAAGCATTTCAAACAAATTTACAATAAAACTTTGGAAACCAGTATAAGACTATATCATGAACAGAGCGGGGAATCCCCAAGATGATTCTAACCTGAGGTCGAAATGTTAAAATTAACCCTGTAATTCACTAAGATCGAGTTAAACACTGATACGCAGTGTTTCTAAAGAAATTGCAGATATCTTCGGCATAATGCAAGCTTTAAAAACCAGAAGCAAAGTATCTCGCAGAGAGAGCACAGTCTCATGAAAGACGCTGATCTGAACTCCAAAGCATAGAACTAACCATAAATGACAAAAAGGACCCTATCTTTACTGCACTTTTCATGATCTTCATATTATCTTCGGGAAAATGCAAGTTTTAAGGCCATGTTTAGGGCATTCGAGACCATTGTTGAAGCAGTGACAACAATGAAAAACACTGAAAAGCACAAGAACCTGAACAAAAATGCAACTCCTTTGAAGCAAAAGCTAACCAGAAACGAGATCTCACCTCCAATGCAGCTCGATCTCATGCACTTTCAACGCCGGAAAATGGCACTATAAGCCTTGAGTTGGCGGGAAAACCTAACCTTGTAGCCGGAAATGCACGAAGAATGGCGTCGTAAAGGGCAGATTCCCGCCGGAATCAGGTTTTCCGGCGGCTTGACAGCGGGAAATCAAGTTTCCGTCGGCAAGCTTAGGATACCTCGAAGGAGAGTGGTCATTGTCTCCCACTCTGACAGAGATGGAAACTAACCTGAGGGATGGGAGGGAGGAAAATGAAGTGTAATATGAATATAAATATTTTAAAAAGAGGGAAAAAAAAAAAAGGATGGAATTTTTATAAGGTTGCATGTAAATAATCCAATTAATCGCACCGCCAAATTTTATCCCAGCATATAATTTTGGTGTAAAAAGTTTTTAGGATTACCGAAAATCTATTTTAATATCTAATGATAAAATTTTAAAACTTGTTAAAATAAAATAGATCTATAAACATATAAAAATATTGACAGGATAATATGTTGTGGGATTCAAATTTTTTTTTTTTCGTATCCATATGTAGAGATGATCAATTAAAGGGTTTTTTAACATTAAAACAACATTTTTTTGATGTATTTTTTAGGTGTATTATTAATTCTGTATTTTTAAGGTTACAAAGTTATATAATTTTTTTCAAAAAACATTCCTTACCTTTTTTAAATATGAAAAATGTTTCATAGGTTACATTTAAATTTAGACAATAAATAGATTATGAGTAGTGTACCATGCTCTACCAGTTTAGCTCTGAACATTTTCCTCTTCAAAAAATCAGCCCCTGGTTTTTCGGACGGATTGTTGATATGTGGCTCTTCTTCCAAACACTTTACACTATAAAACTAAGGTACATATTTAAATTTTATCAAAGAAATGTAGTTCCAATGTTAAAAACTTTATTATTGCTAAAAAAAATTATATTCAACTCTATTTATAAAATTTAGAACTCTTTTAAAAATGCAGATCAACCATTTCTATAAACACTTGAAAATATTAAAAATAAACCATCTATATAATTTTCTTCAATATCCACTATTTTTAAGACGTGAGATTCTTTTTTTTTCTTTACATTCATACAATTGGAAGTTGAGATTTTTTATTATAAAATTTTCCAATTCCGTAATATTTATTTTTAATAAATTTTTGAGATGCACCCAATTTCAATTATAATAAATAAATAAACAAACAAGTTGCAACCTTATATAAACTTTTACTTTTTGAAATTACTAACAAGTGGTTCTTATTTCCGGTAATTCACTCTTTTTCATTGGTCTGGAGAGACAAAGGGGCGATGATGGTGGTCTTGGTATTTTTTAGTGAGAAAAAAATGTAGAAAACGAGTGGTAAAATAACCCTTTCAAATTTGAAATGACGAAGATATCGAGAAATCTAGGGACGAAAATGGCACTTCGATTGCCCTCTAGTGACGTAAATATCCTTCAATTCCAAGGAAGTGATCAACTATTTTGACCGACGGAAACAAGCCGAAGTACTTTATTCTTTTGTCTTTTTTTTCTTTGGAAAAAGTTTACACATGGTTGCAACTTTAGACGTGGTGAAATAAGGTGCACCTCAAAACCCTCCATTGCATAGTATTTCGACGTAGGAGCATGCTCCAACTGATCATTTCGATATTGAGATAAATGGTCATAAAAAAAATGAATTATAAATCTAATAAATAGTTTATCTTGTAACAAATTATCTGGACCGTTTATTTTTAAGATTTTCAAATGTTTCTTGATCTGCTAGATTTATACTATTTTAAAAAGTTTAAAATATATAACTAAAGATAAAAAGAGATTTTGAAGCCATCGTTAGATTTTTGATACCGAAATGGTATCTACAAGTAATTTTATAGGTACGCCTTACTTCTACAGTATAACGAGACAACCTTATATAAACCTTACATTTTGTTCTTTTTATGCATGGAGATCTGTGTCAAAATTCAATGGTAATTTTTTAAGGTCTTATTCACATGGAAGTGGGAAGGTGTCATACTATCATTACTAAAAAAAAACATGCACATTAAAAATAGAGATTGTACATTATGAGACTTTTTATCTTTCTTACAATAAGTTCACAATTACTTGTAGCCCTTGGATATTAATTTGGATTGTTTGGGGTATGTCATGCTGAAACTTAGAATATAGTTAGTAACATGTTTAGAACCATTCGATTTGAAATCTAATAGACAAAAATGATTATGATATCCTTGTATCTTTTCTATGGTACAAGAAAATCACACTTAGCTTTTGATAGTGGATGGTATGTTGTCGACTGCATTGAAGATAAAAAATAATAATGATCCATGAAAAAAGGAGGAAAAATAAGTAAGAAAAAAATTGGCCTCCGGCAAGCCAACCTCGTTCAGGCCCTGACCCTGGCTTTGCGGCGCGGCCCAATCCTCGTGCCATGGTAATCTAGCTCTCGGGTGACATCTTATAGCTCGAGCCCTAATTTATTAGGGCCAGCTTGACCAGGTTAGACCGAGGCACGCGACTCATTGCCAAGCGTAGGCCTAACTGTGGCTCGTCGTTATTAATATGAGACCATCGCTTCATGGTCCTACGAGTCTCCATCACTTATTATTCATATTTGGTTTCTATAAATAAATACTTATTGCTTTAATGGTCAGAGAGCAATTATTGGCGGTAGGATGTGGTAGTGGGTTCTAAATTCCAAGCTCCTTTTACTTACCAAAAAGATTAGCAATATAAAAGTATTTGCTCTGGCCTAAACTTTGGAATCATAAAGCATAACCCGATTCTAATAAGTATCAATTTTAAATTAGAAAAATGCATTACATGATCATGGAACCATGGAGGATGCATTTTCTTATACTCCCATAAAACACATGGCAACCACGTTCCAAGAAACCAAACACTCCATCTATTTTGAGAATGCTTAAAAAGTCACCGGTTAGGTATTGACTGGTCCTAGTTAGATTGGATATGGAGCTCGATGATTTCAAGTGAGACCCCCCCTAAATTCGCCGAGCTCCTGTTTTATTTTTCCTTTATTAAAAATTCCCTAATCTATCATGAAAACCTCGACTTAGATATGGTTCCAATAAGTAATAAGATGCGAAAAAATCAATTTAGGCGGGTTGGCCATGTGCAACGTATACCCAATATAACACTTATTAAGAAGTGCGAATTGAGTCAAGTCAAAATGGTTAAAAAATAAAAAATAAAATAAAACACTACCCATTTGTTCTTATAGTGAATTTGAGCTGCTCGCCCTACAAGCTGGTTGACTCACAAGGATATTTCCCGTTTCGAAGTACCACCTGATATTTATTCAATGGTTTTGATATATACAAAGCATTGATCTTAACTAAAACCCTACAAAATATGCATTTTTTGTGCTAGAAACCCAAACGGTCTAAAATCTATTTTCACCCTTATGAATTTTAAAGTTTAAAAAATAATAATGTAGATCGAGTTGATATACAAACCATTGAAATTTTTTAAAATGAAATACCTGCATTATATGTTACATTTATACATTAATTTTAGGACTTAAATCTTTTTTTCGTATCATGGATCTTGGGGTCAAGATTTTTCAATTAGAGTAAGTGTTTTATATTTTTTAGATGCACCTTACTTGTATGAGATATTACTGTCACCTGGTATAAACTTTTCTCATATTTAATTGGGTGGAATCAATTTATTGCTTTTTGAAAATGTGTCAATGCGCGGGACCAGGGTTTATATGCCACATGTAAAAAGCTTTTGGTGCATGCGTTTTGGATTATAAATTAAATTCTTTTAATTGAAATGGAAATTATTCAACGCATTCTTTCCAACTTTAACAACCTGGTGGACCCTAGCATGTATTAATAACAGACTGTTCTCTTCTAATTTTTAATGCTAGACTACAACATGCCCTTCCCCGGCTCTCTCTCTCTCTCTCTCATTTCAATTTGATATTCTCTCCTTAAATTTTAAATTTCAGCAGTGGGTTACAACATGCCCCCCTCTCTCTACCAATACCTCTCTCTCTCTCCTTGAATTGATATTCTCTCTCCCTAAATTTTAAATTTAAGTAGTGGGCTACAACATGCTCCTCTCTCTCTCTCTACCATGATTTGTAGAGGATCTTATCCACATTTTAGGAATTAATGTATTGAAGAATAATATAATTCATCAATAACGGCCCAAATTGTCGATACTTGCTATATTCGTACTGTACATGGTTACAGGAAATTTATATGTTGAAATTTGTATAAGGCGCCCTCTTTATACTGTAGAAGTAAAGCGTATCTCTAAATTATATTTGTATGTATAGTTCATGTTTCAAAAATCTTATGATGGCTTGGTTATGGAATTTAAATTTTCAAAATGGGTATAGAACCAGTATGTCTAAAAATACTTGAAAATCTTAAAAATAGGCAGTATTCTTTTTAGGATTTGAATTTTTTTTTTCTTTATTTCAATATATCTTGAGGCGAAGATTTTCAAATTGAAGGATTTTCTAACATCTGAACACTCTCTTCTAGATGATCTTCGAGGTGCTCCTTACTTCAATAGTATAAGGTTGACACTTTATATAAACTTTTTCTATATTTTATTAGTACAATTACATTAGTTATTTTGCTAATAAATCTGATGGTAAAGCTCTAGTGATTCTATCTCTTTTTTAGACGATCAATTACCCTCGTGAGTATACGAGGCTAAAGGTTTGTGAGTCAAGAAGATAATTAATGTTTTCACAATATCACTGAAGTATGTGCCATCTCATACTTCTTTATTTTTGTTGGAGGTTGGACCACTTGCATCTTTTAGATGGCTTTATTTGTGCAAGCAACTGTATATAGTTTGAGAAACTTTGCTTGTTTGAGACTAGTCGGCATATAGGACATCATGGAGTACAGTAATACTTAATTTGATGGTGGACTGGGTGGGCCGGCATGGGCTTTTAGGCCAAATCTTAATATGGCCTTTCTCATATGCTGAATTAGGACTCGAGCTTTTCTGATTTTATATAGGAATGGAACATAAGACTTCATATTGTGATACTCCATCACTGTACCACTTTGTGAGTCCACTTCTAACTGTTATAATATAGTATATTACCATATTGTATAAAGTACATAGCAAAAGTGCAAGGGTAAGCTTTCTATGCATCTCCTACAACATAAAACTTATATACTTCCCCTTATCCAACAATCCATTTTGAATGTTTTGCTGAGATGGACCCAATCATAATGTCACGTCTCCACACTATTTTATTTTTTATTTTTTTATACAAAATATTTTGACACCAAATTTGATGTGTCTACTCCTCTTTTAAACTCACACTTGTAAAATATATATAAAAAATTCCCAATAAAATAAAATGACCTAAATACCTTTGAAAGTTTCAAGAGGTATTTTGGTTATTATATTTTATCAAAATTTTATTTTTAATATTGTTTTTATGTGTGCCTCATTGAAAAGATGGTACCTACCAAATTTCATATTCAAATTAAAAATAAAATATTTTAAAGCATCTGATCTAGATCAAACGATGAGTGGCTCACTTGATCTAAATTAAACAGTTAGATGGGGAAAAGTATATATCTTCTAAGCTCTAAGGAATGTATATAAACCTTTCCCTGAATATAATGCTATGCTTGTCATTTGTCCAATGGAGGATGATCTAACAATGGATAAAATTTCTTCCTCTCTCTCTATAGGCTTCTCTCTAGGGAAAGAGAGTAATCTTAAAAGTTTTGCAATCATTTGACCATTTGTGTGTGCTTTAAGCTACCACGAGGTGTGGGGCCGTTGGCACTTGTAAATAAAATATGAAGTAATGCACTCTAACTTGCATAATTAGGACAAATGCTAAATAATTGCCACGAGACAAGGTTAAAGTGATTAGCGTGAGCTCTCATGGGAGAATAGTGTACATCTACTCCCTCGGTCAGAAGACCTGTTTGGGATGATTTTTTTCAATATGAAAATTTGGGAATCACCTAAAAATTACTAGATGATTATTCTCAAGAGAAAAAAATTGAACTTTGTGCTTTCTAGTCCTCTAAAACTTGGACAGTCCCTTTTCAACCTCAAAAACTATTTTATTCATTGCATTAAAAAAACTTATTGAGTGGATAGAGGGTGTAATTAGGACATTCTTTCTATGAGATTAATGTATCGGTTGAAAAGGTAATATCCCCAAATTTTGATGGCTCAAAACTAATACTAAATGAGGTTTTACCCAAGAGAATAAATGAATAATATATTCCAACAGGAGTATATTTTATTTTGACTAAAGTGAGAAGCTGATATATAGACAATTATCAACCTATCAAAACACTGCTAGGTCTTCTAAATACCACATCAACTTGATAAGAGTTAATGGCTACTTTTCATTGTTCTTCTGTTTTTTGGAAAAAATATTATTTTGTTTTGCCCATCTGGGTATTTGTATACCCATCTGGTGATGTGCATCCTATGCTAGAATTCATCTCAGAGATAGATGTTAGATCTAAAATTTAGGGGTCCATAAACATATCCATGACAATCATGATGATATTCACAAAGTCAGATCTAGACCGACTATGGAGCTGCAAAAAATTATCTGTGGCAGAATTATAGTTTCAATGATTTAAGGTGTTCCACACAATGTTTAAAAAATCGGCAGATTTTTTTAAATTGGCCAACTAATTTGGGATCGGTCATTGGCTGATCCCGATCTGGCCCGATTCCAACGGTCATGTATGCAGAATTTTTTTTTTAGTGCACTAATCCGTAGAATAATTGGACTAATTGGCACTAATTGTCTGATTAGTGCACTAATCGGCGATTTGTTCTAAAAATCGGGCGATATGTGTATTGTCGCAGTGCATAGTTTGCAAATCTATCCTTATTATATTTTTTATATATTTCTCCTTTTTTTAATTTTCCTATTCTTCTATAGACACGGTTTTTATGCTGCCAGCCCGTATATTGTAGAAATGTGAGTGTTGACAATAAATATATATTTTAAATGTAATTTAATCCTAATTTTATATGGAGATCATGAATATGAAAATAATAATAATTTGAAAACTATAAATAATAATTATATTAAGAAAACATGTGGACCGTTGGTTACACTTGTTTTTAGATGGACTACCTATTTGCATCAATCTTTTAGATGGACGCTTTATACCTCTAGACATCATATTGTTGAAGTGCTGCCCCACCCGCATGAAACAATTTTCTTTCTTCTATTTGTCTATATAAAAGTTATATACTATTACAAATTTTTATTTGCTAGCTGCAGGGTTTGCTGTTTTGGGTGAGTAGACACATATACACTATAGTTGGTCCGACCTTACAGGGTGCCAAGCCCGTAGGTCCCTCAACTCGGGGGATATAAAATTTTTTTGTTGTTCATCTAATTTGATTTTCAATATAATACCTGCACCACCAACCCCTCAAATGGCACATAGACATACACATAGACACAGATATGAGAGAGAGCTGGAAATTTATCAAAATTGTCACAAAGAGACGAACACTTTTATATTTTACGTACATTTTTAATTGAATTCCAAAATACTAAAAAATAAACATTGTCTTGAGTTGAAATTTTATAATATAATATTATATATTTATATATTTAAATTTATCTTATTAATTTAATTTACATTATATAGTATATATTGATTACGTATTATATATAATACATATTTTTTATATATTGTTCAATTAAACAGTATTGCTTCAAGTGCCTAATCATTTTATCTGGAAACCAATTATGCTTATAATATTTATTTTTTACTTTTTTTATGTGATAGTATAGAAAAACAATAATGTAAATTATAAACATTTTTTAGAATTTTATACAATTTTTTTGGGGCTTTTTGAGTTTTCTGGAATTTTTACCAAAATTGTATTTTGCAAAAGAAATCGGGGCACTAATGGGCCGATTTAGTCGGAATCGGTTGGACTAATCGGATCGGGCCAACTCGGGACTTGAGGGGTACAACCGTTCTAGGCATGGGTCCAAAAAATTGGACCCAATGGGTCAGGTCCGATAATATTTTTTGGATCCCAATGCATAAAATATATATAAATCTAGTTAAATACATATATATTTAAATTTTTGGGGCGGGTCCTACAGTCACCCCTAGACAAAAGTCTAGCGACTCACGATAGACATTTCATTTTCTATTATTTATTTGTGAAGCAAGTTATTTATGTGCATGTCTTTCATGGCATTTAAATGATAAAAATACTTGGGGCCTTGGAAACTTGGATTTTGAGTGGTACAAAATACCAAACACCATTTTTAAATGAAACCTGGATTTTATCAGACCATAGAAGGACCCAAAAGGATACAAGTGCCCAAAAAATAAATAAAAAGTAAAAGATGTACATGGAAGGAAAGTTAAACTTCAATTTGCTATCTCCTGTAATGCCAATGAGGTTTTTATATATGTGTTTTGTCTTTATTTGGGTCTAGTTTATATATAGGGTATTCATAAATGTTATGTAATACTGTAAATATGGGTATATAATGGTAAAAAAAAGGTAAAAAAATGAAAGAAAGGAGAAGCACATAGTTATAGGGTGGCAATGGACCCAACTAAACTCCGGACCTGAGGTCGGGGTATGGGTCTAAATTTTGGACCTGAAAGGTCGGATCCGGGTCCAGTCGTACCTTACCCTTCGCCATCCCTAGTTTCACTTTTTTTTACAAGTATGCTATTTAAATTACGAGACTTTATACAATGAGATCATTTACCTTTTGAATAGGGAGGTCACAATTACATACAAACATCCGATGTAAAATCTGATAGCTTGGATGTGTCACAAGTTTGAGAAAATTTATTTTGAACTTTGAGCTTGGTCAATGAAATAAATACAACCACCTAATTTCACATCCAATTGTCAAGATTAATTGTGATCACCTTGTAGAAAAAGTAAATGGTCTCATTATATACTTTGGCTTAAATTATTGTAATATTCATTTTGAAATATTCAAGTTTATAAAAATAATATATGCTCCCCCGAGAGTATAATGTTCATTTACTCCCACTGGCAAGACTCAATTTAGGTGCATTTTCATGACTTCGAAATTTAAGAGTCTAACCTCCTCAACTTAGACACCAACCTCAAAAGAAATATAAACACCAAAATCATACGCACCCATACATGCCTCAAATAACAAGGTCCTCAAATTGAATAGCAATATGTTGGAAAGGTATATCTAAGTA
This sequence comes from Amborella trichopoda, assembly GCF_000471905.2. The sequence goes on along the minus strand of NW_006498792.1, from coordinate 1,044,634 downwards.
TTCCGAACTAAAAATCATTACAAAAATTTATGGTGCTTTTTAAGTGAAACTCACTATTTCATGTCCAAAAAATCTTTCTAAGTTTCTTAAACAGATATTTTACCCAAGAGACTAAATATATGGTATCCTCAACCTAGCTACCAACCTTAATGAAAGGCAAACAAATACAAATTTATAAAAACGAAGAAGAAAAAAAAGGAGAAAAATAGATTGACTGGAGATTGTACAAAAGAATCCCAGTGTTTGAATATTTAAGATCTGATCTTATTTTCTAATTATACTATTGATGATTCTTACGTGGATACCAAAGTTTACAGTTAGGGTGGCAATGGACCCGGACCCGGACCCGGACCCGGACCCGGACCCTGACCCGGACCCCACCCAAGCCCCGAGTGGTAGGCCTGATCCATGTCTGGGTATGGGTCAAAAAATTGGACTTGATAGTTAGGTCTAGGTCCAAATCTTGAACGCAAACACTATTCGGGTCCGGGTCGGAGTTTGGTAATAGTTTTGAGTCCCAATATACAAAATATATTTAAATACATATATATTTTAATTTTTAAGTTGAATCCAGGTCCCATATTGTTTTTCGGGTCCAGGTCTGACCAGTTGCCACCCCTATTCATGGTCTAAGACATCCCCTCTAAGCAAATAGTTATTTGCTCGAGGGAGCAAATATACAATGTGCTTCCACTAGAGCATGCTATACACTATAAATTCTCTACATAAAAAGATGCAACAACTTTCATTTTTATGAAAATGACACACCAATCTCGCAATTATTGAAGTTGGATTAATAATCTCAAAATAATGTTGTCTTTTTACATTTTTCGTTGTGCACCCTAATGTTGTGTTTGTATGATTAATAAATACAAGTATAAATATGAATACGTTTCATCCATTTCGTGTACGTTGGCTTACATTGTGCGTGTTTACATGCATGCATTGAGGCTTTAGTGCGACGTAGACGTTTACTTTTGGTTGGGTCCATAGTTTGGGTGTGGGTACTCAGAATTTTATGTGGTGTGAGAATAATTTAAATAAAATAAAAAATTTAAAATATAAACAATAAAATTGATCGTATACAATGAGATCTTTAAGGAGGTCACAATTACTTACAATCATCCAATGTAAAATCTAATAGCTTAGGTGTATCACAAAGTTTGAGAAAATTTCCTTTGAACTTTGAGCTTCGTCCATGAAATAAATGTAGCTACCCAATTTCACATGGACACCGTTTTTTTTTTATGTGTCTATGTAGAAATGAGTCACCTCTTAAAAACTTATTTTTGAGATGAATTTTTAAACTTAATTTTTAAGGACATGTAATCTCTAAAGTGGAGATCATGAATATGAAAAAATAAATAAAATTTAAAAATTAGAAATAATAGTATTATTTAGAACACATTTTGTAACAATCCCAAAATTTCAAAAAAAAAAAAAAAAGGAAGAGAAAAGATACTTTTAAATAGGTGATGGTATGTTTGAGTATGATGGTCCTTGGGGACCATCACTATTTTCAAAAGTTTTTACTTGGTTTAAACTTTTGCTTGCTGCTTGCCACGTCCTTTAGTGGATGTAGTTTTCATATTTTAAAAACAGACTCTTAACGCGACACCTCAGGTATGAGGTAGAGCCTAATAAAATAATATAATAATACGTTATAAGAATTTAAATAGGGGAGGTGAGCACTCCCACCCTATAAAATTTTGAGATCTCTCTCTCTCTTTGGTCGAAAACAGTGAACTCCTCTCTCGAACCGAATTTTCATCGGAAGCTCCCTCTCAAATATCTGTGAGTAAGTGACATCGTCTTCCTGAAAAATAATCTGTTTTTAATAAATAGTGATATTTCCGTCTAGGATATTTATTTTATAAGTTTTGTGTGTAAGTGACATCATCTTCCTGAAAAATAGTATGTTTTTAATAAATAGTGATATTTCCGTCTAGGATCTTTATTTTATAAGTTTTGTGTGTAAGTGACATCGTCTTCTTGAAAAATAGTCTGTTTTTAATAAATAGTGATATTTCCATCTAGGATCTTTATTTTATAAGTTTTGTGTGTAAGTGACACCGTCTTCCTGAAAAACAGTATGTTTTTAATAAATAGTGATATTTCCGTCCAGGATCTTTATTTATCAGTTTTATGTGTAAGTGACCTCATTGTCTCGAAAAATAATCCATTCTTTTTAAAAATAAAATGAAATAATTATTTCTGCTTATTATCATGAATTTTAGGTGCGATAAATTTTATGCGCACACGACCTCATTATCTTGAAAAATAATCTTTTTAATAAAAAATTGTGATATTTTATCTATGTTGGAAATTTTAAATGCTATAAATTCTTAGAAAAATAAATTTATTTA
>NW_006498792.1:1022331-1035208 GCF_000471905.2 Amborella trichopoda | reverse complement strand
TTTTTAGGATTACGATGATCACTTACTGAGTAGCCAAACTCATCAAACTATGGTAAACATTTTTTCAGGATAACTGCGGATTCATTTTGAGTGCTAGTCAAGATCAACCTTGGAAGATATTGTTGTTGTGCTAGCTTTCTTTATTTACTTTGTAACACCTCGCCACTGTAAATTTGTCCTATCAATAGATGTATATATGTTTTGTCTGTCAAATCTCAGGAATAACAGTATTGTAAATTCTTGGGGTGTGACACATTTGGACTGTTGGTTTCAATTGTTTTTAATTGAACCACCTCTTTGCATCCATCATTAAGATAGGTGCTTTATACCTTAGGACCACATATTGTAGAAATGCAGTCCACTTCGCACTAAACAATTTTCCATTACACATTTATTCCTCCAGATTAATTGTGACCACTTTGAACCGAAGATAATGAACTCATTACTCCATATTAGTTGTGACCACTTTGTACCGAAGATAAATAAACTCATTATATACTTTGTCATGATAAAATATAATATGTGGGAACTTAGTGAATTGACCAATTTGGATTGCCCGATTCCTTATAGGTGTTGTTCAGTGATGGAATGAGATGATTTCAGACTAATTCCGGTCCCACAATTAACCGGGTTGGTATGGATTAATCCCCGATTTGGATTTTTGCCATTTTTTTAGATATTGCAGTCCCTGCTTTCAAGGCATACGATGAGTTTGTTTAATTTTATGCAAACGAAATGCCAATTACCGTAACAAACTGGTCATGCTTTTACTTAAAAGTAAAAGATCACCCTACTTTTATGGAATGGAATGTTTGTTTTTAAAGGAATTATGGGATGGAATGTTGGTAGTTGAAAAATAACATATCTATAAAAGAGCGTAGCTAAGATAAGGACGTTGAGATGGATGAGCGGCAAGACAATAAATGATAAAATTTAAAATAAATTCATTTGAATGAATTAAATGGTGAATCTAATATGCGATAAGATGAGGGTAAGTAGACTTGGGAGGTTTGGTCAAATTCAGTGGCGACCTAGAATAACACTAGTTAGGATGGACGATTTGATTCGAACGGAATTGCTTTAAAAAGGCAAAGAGAAGGCCCACAAGGACATGATGTATATAGTTGGAAGATATGTGATGATCTATGACTAGATTAACTGTATGGCCATTAATAGAGTGGAATGGAAGAGTATGATTGAAATAATTGACCCTAAATAGTTGGGATAAGGTTCGAATGATGATGATAATATATATCCAACAATTTCTCATAGATTGCGTCTCATTAGCCCTACCTAGAGCTATTCATAGGTACCATGTTTCTACTATCAAAATGTCAATCTTACTTTTAGTGTGTGCTTATATGTATATGTACGTATTTACATATGTATGTGTGCGTACGCATGTGTATATATTCAAATGGGAATCTTATAACTATAATAGCTAAACGTATTAAACATCGACCAAATAATTTCACATGGATATTAAAGTCATTAATTGTATTCGAACTTGTCAGGATAAAATAATAAAAGGGTGTAGTTTACATTACATAGGGCAGCAATCTTAATTGTAGAAACAAGGTTTGCGTGTTCTAAACTGTCCGTTTATTTATACAATATAGATTTGACGCAATTTTCTAATGTGATGTCAATTTTCATACTGTTTTATAAGTTGTGTAAAATCTACACTGTTCAACCAAAATAGATGGTGTAGAACACGATAACATTGAAAATACAATGTCAAATTAAGAAAAGGTTATGTTAGGGTTCTACCTGTGAGTATCTCTTTAATATACTCAGCAATAAAGGACATTTATTGTCCCTTGTTTTGTAATATAAATTTTTTTGAGTAGTGATGTTTTTCTAGGAGAGGTAGGATAAATATCTCTATAAAAAATCAATGACATTTTATTAGTAGTTAAAAAGCAATCATTGTTTTATGTGGATGATGTTATCATCCGCTATAGTTAATAAATGCTTATTTTTCTATCAAGAATTTATACTTACCTCTATTTAATTACCTAAAATATTTATTGAAAAAACATTACTTCATAGTGGGATAAGGCTATCGAGTGTGTAAAAATGTTGAATACCTTAAAAAAATACTAATATGTGTATGAATACCTTAACATAATCCATTGAAACTAGGAAAAATTTATATAGAATCGAGGCTTTAAACAATCAAATTAGAGCCCACATCAAAAATTTATGGAGAAGGGGTTGTTTTGATGCCCAAATATCCTCAAATTGATCACCTCGACATCAAGATGCATGGATATGAAAAAAATAGATTTCGAGTTTGGAAAATAATGGACCTTGTAATGCATATTTGGTCCTTTAATTTTCAAGATTTTCATAGATCTTCTCGACCTATACTATTTTTGAAGCTTTAAATGTTTTAATTAAAAAAAAACATAATTTAAAGCTATCAAAAAGATTTCCAGTATTGAAACCACATTTCTTGACACTACTTGAAGGTGTGCTTTATTTTTTATTATTTAAAGCCTCGACTCTATACAAACCGCACCCTTAAAAATAATGTATAATATCATAATCTTACAATTACAAGTAAAGGTCAAGTTTGCAACATTTATTTTTTAAAAAAAAAGCAATAAAAAATCTTAACTAAAGTTCAGGGCCGGCAATTGGCCTAAAAAGCACTAGGCCTTGGACCAAAAAATATGGCTCGAGGCCGGCAATCACAACCAAGGGTACGGTCGGGCGAGATACGGTACGGTTATGATAGATCCGATCTGACCCAACCCTTTTGTTCTCTTGAATTTTACATTTGATTTTCTCTTTGATTCTATTTGACCGAACCTGCCTAGCCCAGCTGTAATAAAGCCCGGGCCTCTTTGGCCCTTCTCTAGCCGAGCCAGGCCTGGGCCTGCTTGATGGGAACTGGGCTAGGTCCAGTTTTTGGGTGGAAATAGTAAAGACAAAAGCGCCAATAGCAATTTTTCTTGAGGTTTATAGAGGACCCTCTCGTCCGGTCAAATCGAAGCATACAAATCGAATCTCCTTCCTTAATTCGTATTCCCGCTATTCATTTTTCTCTCCTCTGCAATTCCTTCCTGATTCCAGGAAAAAAAAAAAATCAGAATAAGAAGAGAAAGAGTGTGTAGTTTTTCTCATCAATGGCGTCCGACGGAAAACCCCTGAAACAGATCGCAGAGTCCTTCCAAGAGATTGCACTCACTCTGAATTCGCAAGCCTCTGATATTGAGGTTACCCCATTTTCGCGAGCTTGCTCTCATGTCTCTGTCCTCTTTGGGTGTCTTGGACTAGCCTTCAAATTTGCAGAAATGGATTATGTGGCCAAGGTGATTGAATGTTCACTGTGTTTTTTCGAATTATTGATGAGAATTGATGGGATTTCGTGCTTCAGTGTTATGGGTTTGTGAAAACAATAGTTTTTTGGCAGAAAAAATTGCATTTTTACGTTGGTTGTTTGCGTTTTCTCTTGAATTTTTTTATTTTTAGGATAGTTATTTGGAACTTCTTATCACATCTATTAGAAACTTTGCTTATGTTAGATAGATGCGCAATTGCTTATGTTTCATTACAAATGGATTTATTGTTTAATTTGGTGAGAATTCGAAATGATTTATTGGATTGTTTTGGTTTGAAATTTTGGACATTTTGTTCTTGACTGCTTTGGTTAATCTTTGATGGGGAGGGAGGGAGAATGTGTTTGTTGTTTAGTTTGGCGAGAATTCGAAATGATTTATTGGATTGTTTTGGGTTGAAATTTTGTAGGGAGGGAGGGAGAGTGTGTTTGTTGTTTAGTTTGGTGAGAATTCGAAATGATTTATTGGATTGTTTTGGGTTGAAATTTTGTAGGGAGGGAGGGGGTCAGAATTCAAAATGATTTATTGGATTGTTTTGGGTTGAAATTTTGGAGGGAGGGAGAACGACAGATTTGAATTGTTGGAATGTGATAATTTGAAAATTCAGCACATGTCAACGGGTTAAAGAATTCACACTCAACTGGCATTTATATCACGTTACTCTGATTGCTCTGGAAATTTAGGTGGGTACTTTCTTCTCTCTCTCAATTTCATGGATGAATTGCTAAGATTATGTTCATTTTATTTCAGAGCATAATTTTGACATCAATATTTGAGCATTTTCATCACTTTAGCGAATTAGATGAATGATGAGATATGGAAAAAAAAAATCTATTGTTTCATTAAATTGAGGTGGGGTGAATTCCTCTTAAGATTTTCTTCTCAAATACTTTCTTGTGGTTGTCATAGAGGATTAATTTGCATGATGCACATATTGACACATGGTCTTCATCTATTTGCTTTTGTTTACATGTTTTGCGATTATTGTCTATGGAGCTTTTACTTTCATCATCATCATCATCCGAGAATTATCCCAACTATTTGGGGTTACCTATACGAATCCTGTTTTGCATTATGCTCTATAAATGGCCAAACCCTTAGATATAGGGAATGCCCTGGTATGAGCATGTAATATAGGTTTAGGATTCATGAAAAGATGTGTTAAAATTTCATGCTGGAAGCCTACCTAAAACAACCTTCTTCCTTTATTTGGGCTTGGGACCAGCATGGCCGGCTTGGGACTTGCCATGGCAGAGTTTTTATTGTACTTTCTGTAATTACTTAATTTTCACAAAGGTGGGAATATGGCAAAGTTCATGGCGACTTATTTGAATAATTATGTCTAAATCTTAGTTCAAACACTCATTCATGTATACAATTATTGTCTCAACTCTCAAAGCAACTTACAATACGGTCAATTTTTTAGCCCTTTGCATCATTTTTTTTTGAAACTGTAGCCTCGTGCAATTAACCATTTGATAACTCTAAATGGCCCAGCTACAGGTTTTCATTTGCATTATCTTGGGTCACCATTTGTTTCCCTTGTCATATAACATGCTAATTGAACAAACAACTATTTCTGGAGCTTCTCATCAAACTTACTTCCTATTCACTTTTACTTGAAGTTTGAAATTACGTTAGTCTGCATGTTTCTGAGTAAGTCAGTCCATTCTGAAGGTCCTTTGGGAAGATCATTGTGTTTGTGAATAACCACTTAGATACGTCATAGTGTATTTTGTGTGTGTTGTTCTGTATTTACTATTTTTCCTCTATTGATTGGTTATATACAAATGTTGCTTTCCAAATCTCCTATAAATTTGAGCATTGTCGAATTTAGGAGACAACCTTCCATATTGAACTATTAAATCAAGATCAAAAATTTGAAGGGAAAGTATAGTAATGGTGTTTGATATATTGTACACCAATGTGGCATCCCCCATCCATTCCTGATGATGATTACAACACCTGGAAGAATGTCCACGCTTAGGACCCACAAATCTCTATTGGTCATCATTTTTGAAGGGATTGTGGATGCCTGTCTTCTAGAATATACAAAGTGAAGGTGTGGTGCTTTGCCATATTGAAATAGGCTACTGTGTACTAGGGTGCACTTGTGGTTTTGAATTTGTTTGGTCCTGTGTTCTGCTTTTGCTCACCTTAGATATAATAGAATGCGTAGCTGGATGAGGATTTATTCCAATGCATTGATTTTTCTTTCTCAATGTTGCTGATGTTCTTTAATATTTGTATTTTAATAGGAAGAAGTGCATGAACTTTTATTGCTTATAACCAGGTCGGAGATCTAGTGGAAGCTTCCAAGTCAATTGGTACATTGCAATCCCTACTTGATGATGACATTCAGCAAAACAGTGTGAGAAAAGGGGGGAGTCATTCTCGCAACCTTCTTAGGGTGAAGCGTGGGCTTGACATGGTCAGACTTCTATTTGAGAAAATTTTGGTGATGGAGTATGTTCGTAACTAGCAAAATTTCATTCCACATTCATTTTTAAGTTAATTTCCTTACCAATGTACAAATGTTATCAGATCCGGACTTATTTGTTTTTATTGTTGCTGAATGATATGAAATGCTATGTTAACTTCCTCCAAAATTTTGTGGTTCTCTTTAGGGAAATTTATCAAAAAACACTAAGATGAACTATTTAACATCTCCCCTATTTCATTTGATTTGATTTCAAAATGCCATCAAAGAACACATATTCATGAGTTAGCATAGTTGATATCTTAGGCGTGTTTTGATACATGGGTGAAATGTTAAATAGTTGATTTATACTTTCCCTAAATATAAATTGATGGACTAAAGATCAACTAGCATAAGGATTTTTAGGAGAATGACATTGAAACACATGAAGAAGCAATATACTTGGAAGCTTGATTGCTCTATTTCTTTTTTCATAAAAAAAAGAAAAAGAAAAATAAAAGTAAAACTGACTGCTCTCTGTTGTATTATTTCTAAGTTCTTTATTGCACTTCGAAAATCCTTAGGCTTGCCTTCCTATAAGGGATTTTTTTGTTAGTCCTGCGTTACATTCATCATGTTATGATTATTATTAATTAGAACTACTGTTCCTATGGCAGGGGAAATTCCCTTAGGGATCCAGCATCAGTGGCATATGCACAGGTTTTTGCTCCTCACCATGGGTGGGCCATTAGGAAGGCTGTTGCTGCAGGAATGTATGCCCTTCCTACTAAGGCGCAACTTCTTAAGAAGCTAAATGAAGATGGTATGTAGGGTACATGGTTGATTATTTTCTTATTGGGGAATTTAAACTATTATATAATCCAAGGTGCTAGTTATATGAAAGAAAATAGCAATTTTTTAGTCCAATGTCTCATCCACATCTAGTGAATTGGTGGACAATGATGGAGAAAGGTGGTACCTACCAAAACCGGAGAGAATTCAAATGGTGCGTCCCATCCTCTATACTCCCATCATTTCATTGAAAGTGCTGACCCAATGCATTATGGGTTTCACATAGTCCAATGGATTAGAGCAGTGATTAGAAATTCGACAAGTTGACTTGGAACTGGTTTAGTCAGCTCGAGACTGGTAGGTTCCGGGCCGAGTCTCGCGTGAACTTGGGCGAGATGCCAGTACCAATGAAATAAAAAAAAAGAAAAAAGAAAAAAAGAGAAGCATATATACTATAACCCCCAAAATAAGGCATTGAAGCCATCAATTTGAGATTTTGATAAGGTTTTATTATAAAAAATTTATGATTCTTCAACCCCAAAATTCTTATCCTCCTTTCTTCCAATTTCTCACTTGATTCTTAATGAAAACACCTGAAATTTGATTCAAATTATTTGTTTTTAATCCCTCTATTAAACCCCCTGCCAATTTTTAGTATAAAAAATCAAAACAAAAGAGGTTGAATTTTTAAATTAGGGGTTTCTTGAACCTGAAATCGGAAATCTTCAATTTCTCTCCCATTTTTTTACCAAATTCATTCAAATCTATCTCAAAATGTTTCTATCACATTGATCTATAGAAGCCCTATTTCTTATTTATCTTTGAATGAAAACCAAAAAAATATGAATTTTGATTTTTGGTATTTTTCAGCCCTTTTATCCGCCTTTTTCTTGCCCTTATTTTTAATTTGTAATTTTGGATTTTGATTTTGGCTTATGCTTCCTAGAGTATGAAATCAATTGTTTGATTTCAAATACTTGATTTAATGTATTTTTAAATTTTCAAATTTTTTATCTTTTACTTTTTTAAAAAGTTTTTTTAATATAAAATGAGTCAGCTGGTCTGACTCACCATGTCTACTCTGTTGACTCGGATCTGCAGGTACTCAGGTCGGGTACCCGAGCGCGGTTTTTAAACACTGGATTAGAGTATATTTTCTCTCCATTTGTTTTTGAAGTTTATGAAGAATTTCCAGTAAAGATTGCCATAAAGGTCATTGCCATTAGGTTTACTGTTTATTTTATTTTTTCTTTCATAGGTACCACTAATTTTACTAAGCTAAAGTAAGTGGAGCGTAGTCACCTTACATGTGGTGCCTTCCATGAATCTTTCACTATATTCATGAACTGATTTCTCTTCATGAATTTTCGTAGGAAAATTGCAAGTTACAAAACCTGAAGTGTGAACCTCAACATGAAATCTTAATTTGTTACATGGGAAGTGAAACAAATGGACGTCAACTACATGAAACATCACAAACTTGGTTCTCTTTGCCATGTAGTTTGTCATGTCCTTTGGAACCTTCCAAATACCATTCCATGTTGTTTCCTGGCACCACACAGGACCATTTATTTTATCTCCTTCCAAATTCTTTTATGATTTTGTAAGGAAAGTACACTTTGGATGTATAAATGCACAAGATTTACAAAAAGGTTCCATCAACCACTCTGTCCGTTTAGCCTCCAAATTCCATTGACCCCATCTACATTTCATAAACCACCTTGGAATCTAAGTTGACTATCGTCATGGTTTTCTCTCTCTGCCCCAATTTTGGGTCTCATCTGTGGTTCCCATGAATCCTGTGGACTGAGCTTGGAGACACTGGTGCAACTTTGTGACTTTGGTTATCAAGATCAACATTATGTATTAACCCAATAATAGACCTTATGGTAAGATCCAACTAAACCAAAAGGCCTATCCACCTCACAGCCACTGACCCTGTTGATTCGGAAGAAAATGTTATCTATTAACCCAAATGAAATAAAACACATATTTCGATAGGACTGGAGGAAAGGTCAGAACCACAAATTGTTCCACCACCTCCGAGGCAGTGGATATCAGCCACCCCACTAGCTTGATACCCTCCTCTCAGGCCCAATCCTTATTTCAGAATCTTCGGTTTCCTAAGTTGTTTGCTGATGCCACCTATTCTGCATAAGAATACATGTTCAGGTTTCGTAGACTTACGTGCGCCAGTAGCACAGTTGAGGATGAAACTCTTGCAGCAGGAAATTTACCATTTCATAATGAAGCTTCTTTTTGTGGAAGACACAGGATATGTAATGCTTTTCTGTATTTCAGAGATGGTTGTGTATATCACAGTTTTGCAACACATGGGATGGACAGCCTTGTAGTATTTGTGTAAAGGGATATTTACTCATTTTGATATTCGTATATCACATACGTGCTATTATGAGCTTTTTCTTCTAATTTGAAATTACATTATTTTGTGTCCCTCCATTTTTTTTAACAGTGTTTTCGTCTGTTATCTTGCTTTTCGTTATATGAAATTCCATAACATGCTGATACTGTTCAAATTAACATGTTGATACTGTTCAAATTGATCTTGATGAGACCTAAAAATTCTGGGCTCCAAATCACTCTTGTGCAAAATCATATTAAAGAGTTACACTCAATTAAATTGATAACGTAATGAACCTTATGATGTCTCATGTATAAATTAATCAAACACAATTTTTTTTGAATTGTAGATTGTAGAAAAATGAAAGTCTTGAAGAAAAAACTACTGTCTAGTGCCTTTTGCTTATGTGTCTTAGTGGCTAGAGAAATTAGGCCATATTCCATATTATACATTCAATGACCTGTAATCTGTTCTTTCAGAGGCTTCAGCTAGGGTTCAAATGGAAAGCTATGTTGCTGCCTCAACTCCAATCATAAATTACATCGATATACTGTTCCTCTCACGAGAACTAGGAATAGACTGGTGAGCACCCAACCTGTATGGCTTTGATATCATTTCTTTTTCTTGACATAATTGGATTGAGGCCCTAAAGGAGGGTATGTAAAACTATTATGTAAACATTATTCATGTATATTTGTTCCCTTAAATAAAATTATTGAAAGTTTTTTTTTTTGAGAAATAAAATTATTGGAAGTTTTCAAAATTATATTTTTGCAAATATGGCACAAATAGCACATTTAGGGCCTTTGGATGCACTTGTTATAACTAATAATTCACTATTTAAATAAAATAATGTTGATAATGAATTATTTGTTGTTTGGCAGTATCCATCATAAAGTTATATGAGATAAACTTATAGATAAATCTACATAAAAGCTTATTTTTTCTAAAACATATTCACATTATTCGAAGTAATTTGTTGAAATTATATAAAACTAGAAATTGCTAAAAATAGTTGGAATTCACTGAAAGAAAGTAAATAATTAAATAATATTATGTATAATATAGGATGAGGTACTGTGGTGTATGTTGTTTGCGTGCGATATAGTTTTAATCGATGAGACCTGAAGCGGCATTCACACAAAGTTAGAACTTTGTAGGGATGCGCTAGAATCTAAAGGTATTAAAATTGGTTGGACTAAGACAGAGTGCATGGAATAATAGGAGTAGAGACGAAGAAGTAGTTAAGATTAACAACCAAAAAATACCAAAAAGAGTGCACTTTCAATATCTTGGATCGATAATTCAGGAAAATAGAGAGATTGAGGAAGATGTCACACATAGAATTGGAGCTAGGTGGGGCGAGGTGGAGATGTGCAACTTGAGTTTTATGTGATCGTGGCAATACCAATGAAGCTGAAGGAAAAGTTCTATAGGACAATTGTGAGGCCATCTTTGCTTTATAGGATGGAATGTTGGGCGGTTAATAAACGATATGCCCATAAGATGAGTGTAGTTAAGAAGAGGATGTCGACATAGATGAGTGACAAAACATAAAGAGATATTATTCAAAATGAATATATCCAGGATAATTTAGGTATGGCTCCAATAGGCGATAAGATAATAAAAAGTCGACATAGGTCGGCTGGCCATGTGCACTGCAAACCCAGCACAACACTTGTTATGAGGTGTGAGTTGGTTCAAATGGAAGGCCAAAAAGGGCAAGGGGTTGGCTCAGAAAAGATATGACTCGTTGAAGTATGACCCTTGATAGAGCAGAATTGCGGATCGAGATTCATGTAGCCAACCCAAAATAGTTAGAAAAAGACTTTGATGATGATGATGATGTATAATATAGGATACGTACCAAACAACTAACGTAACAATATTATCCAAAATATATTACTTTTAAATAAAATAGTCTATTCTAGATAAAGTCAATTGTCAGAGAGCCTATTTGGATGTCCTCGTTATCACTGATAATTCACTTTTTAATTAAAAGTAATCCTAATAATGATCTATTTGTTATTTGGTAGTGTTCGTAATAAAGTTAGTGAGATAAACATATAGGTAGTTTTACATATAGTTTTGTCTTTTCAAAAACTGTTTTTATTTTAGTCAAAGTAATTTGTTAAAATCGCATACAACTAGAAATAGCTAAAATAGACATAAAAACACCAAAAATTTAAATAATTAAAAATATTACATAATTCAAGATACATACCAAAGAGTTAATAGAGCACTATTATCTGGAATAAATTACTTTAGGGAGTGATATATTGCAACAATTCTATATTAGTATAATGAAACATTTTTCAAAACCATGCTACGACCATTTGTTTGACCCCAATTTTTAAATATACACTTTTTTCATTTTGAACAATAATATAAATATATATTTTTTTTGAAAAAACACACACTAGAAAGTCTTTTTTAACCTAATTAATATAGGCCGTCCATATTAATGAGATACTTAGATATAGCTTTAGAATGATTTTTTTACCCTTCCAAGTTTTTTAGATAGCTTTCTTATCATTGGATTAATAATATTAAAAGAGAGAAAAAATGATTTTGAATTAGTTCAGACCTAGATCTTAAAATTCACCAAATAAATGGTTTATATTTATTGTTGGAGGGGGATTCATTTTGACCATATCTAGGGTGCAAATTGAATTTTATATTTTTTAGGATCGACTATTGGGATTAAGAGAGTGTGTGCAAATTATGGGATTATACAAATGTCATAAACATGGTTTTCTAAAGTGTGCTTTCATTATATTCAATTGTATTATTCCCCTATTAATTTTAGATAAGATAGTCTATTCCATATAAAGTTAATTGTCATCCAAACGGGCCTGAACTGTGTGTTTGGATGTACTGGTTATCACTGATAATTCCTTTTTTCAATAACGTTAATCATAATAGTGGATTATATGTTCTTTCATAGTATCTCTGATAAAACTATTTGAGATAAACTTATGGGCAATTTTACAAATAGGTTTATCTTTTTGAAAAGCCATTTCTACTTTATTCATAGCAATTTGTTGAAAATCAAATGTTTTTAATCACAAATGACCAAAAGTACCTAAATTCTTTTAATAATTAAATAGTATCATGTGTTATGTGTTAAATAACTAACAAAATAATTTTACACGAACTATATTAATTCTATATAAGCAGCTTGCTCCTAATAAAATTAAATATCATCCAAGCCCTTTGGAGCCTTTTTGTGGATTGACAAATTATTTAAAAATTAAATTTCTGAGGAGATTGATTAGGCATATTAATTGTCCCTTGGCTTCAATTGAGTGGTAGATATATCAGTTTGGCTTTAGCTTGAATACTTGAAATTGGTTCTAAGAAGCCAAACGAGCTGATCTATCTTTCATTCACCAAAAAAGAAAAAGAGATTGATTGTGTACTGAACCTCCTTATTTATACTATGAAATAAGAAAATATAGTTAACAATCAAGGTAATTACTTACATATTTTAATGTCTAAGTTAGTATTAGGATATGTTTTGCTTTTTGGGTAAGCTATTTGCTAATTTTAAATTTGATTGCCTTATCTACATTAATTCACTTAAGGTGAACTGCTTCAATATTAGTAATATTTCATAAGTAACTCATATATATATATATATATATATATGGGAAAATATGGGATTAGCCCACTAGCTCATATGAACATATGGGCCCAACGGTTCATATTGAATCTGGGCCGATCTGACGATCATAAATGTCATGTAGTGCTTGAATTTTATTTTATTTTCTACAAATTCAAATCACTTGAAATTTTATTTGTGTGTTCTTCTCATCAAGGCGCACTTAAAAAATATATATATAAAAATTATTCGTGAAAAACAAAATAATCAAAATACTCCCCTAAAACTTTTTGGGGGTATTTTGATTAATTTATTTCATATAAAAATTTTGATATTTTTCGACAATTAACCTA
>NW_006498792.1:972737-1022168 GCF_000471905.2 Amborella trichopoda | reverse complement strand
GTAAAGTTCTATAGTACTTCACCTACACTTTATCACTATCCAAAGTTCATCACACGGTCACAATTGTCCTGTAGTATTTGAATTTTTATATTTATTATACTAATCAGATTTATTTAAAATTTGGGGTTGTGTATATATGACCAAGTCACACCAAAATAAAATATTAAAAAAATAATAGTCATTAAATAAAATGACAAAATTACCCCTAAAACTTTATAGGTGTATTTTGTGTAATTTTTATCATTCAAATTATTTATTTTATATTTTGTTCATGTGCATCTCACTAAGGCACACACACCTACAAAATTTCAGATCATTATGATTTGTAAAAATTATATTAAAATTCAAATACTATCAGACATCTGTGTCCGTGTGATAAACTTTAAACAGTGATAAAGCCGTAGGTGAAGTACTGTAGAATTCACCTATAGGCGTTTTGTGGTATATATATATATATAATTCCTTATCACCTAACTTTAAATGTCTCTTAAAATCCTTTCAAAGTTCAATCTATACACTGTTCATTGCTGAAGTTTCTACAAGGCCTAGGCTTTATGAAAACAAAATGAAGCTTCACTTTAAATCCTTGCTCGAAAAGCGGATCTTTGAACAATTATTTTTTAGGGTGAAATGGACGGTCTAGATAATTTGTTTCAATTTACACTATTTTTAGAGTTTAAAATCCTTTTTTTTTTACAACTATAATGTTCAAGCTGAAATGAGCAATGTAAAGATTTTCCAATGCTTGAATTGTAAATATTCGTGAGATATGAGGTGAGGCTTTACGTATTTTGATAGGGCTGCAGCCCTATGAAACCATTTTCCTTTTGAAAATACATTTTTTTGGCTATAATAAATGATTGCCTAAAAAGTAATTTTAGATAATATATCATTGTAGCCAAAAAAAAAAAAAAAAAAAATTTAATTTCTCAAGTGTATTTCAAAATTTATCTTCATTCTACTCCACATAAATGCTCATTGTTTCTTTCGGAAGAGTAAGAGGCCTCCTTTTTGGACCAATTCAGGCTTTGAAAAATGATAAGCATTTCAACCGAACTCCCCACAATTCTTGGGACCGATTCTTGGCCCACAAACGGGTTAGGTCCTGGGGCCAGGCTTGACCAAAACGTCGCCGCCGGGACTAAGTCTTTTGGGCTCGGGCTGAGACTGAGTCTTTTGGATTCGGACTTGGAATATATGTGCATGTGGGGAAAAGTATTTCATGCATCAAGGAAGGGATGGAGGTGAAAAAAATGGTAGATCCATCAAAACCTAAAATAGACGGTCTAAAAAACATATCAAATAATATTACTTTTTGTTTTTAATTTTTATTTTTGTTTTTTTGTATTTATGTTCTCCATGTTTGAGATTTTCTTGCCTTAAAATTTGCGAGATAGATGAGTCAACAGATTCATGAAAACCTTACCATCGTGTGTGTGAGAGAGATTCATGAAAACCTTACCATCCTGTGTGTGAGAGAGAGCCTGACGACTCGGATTCAATCAATCGTATATCTATGTTACTATTTTATTTTCAATATTTTATTAATAGTTTGTCAATTAAATTTGGTGGAGAGGTGAGCATGATAGAAAAATTTAAAAATCATATGCTAAAAATTTTAGAGAAAATGACCCCTCTACTCTCGATGAATGTGATGAATGTGGGTCATTTAAATCAATGAATTTGGGCTGTATAGTTTACACTATAGCACAATAGGACAGAGGGTCAAAATTAAAGAAGGAGATATGGCGGATCTTAAACTGGACTTAACCTAGATGGACCCTTGGACTATACACCCACCTGTTGGATCCAATATTAGAATCCAAACTTGGATTTGTATTGGCTCAATCCAGTGGTCGCCTTGTCTTTCTAACCCATTTATAGGACTAACAATGGGCCGGATGGCCCAGCCATCCAACTTGCCCCTAAAAAACTAGGGCTTGGCCACGAAATGTTGTCCGAGGGCTAGGCCACACTTGGGTAAGAATCATGATAGGACTCAAACCAATTTGGCCTAACCTAGTGTTTTTGTTTCCTTCTTTTTTTTTCGTTCTTTGTTATCTGCTGCCTAGGCCAGGCCCCCTATGGCCCAGTCCCGTTGAGTTGGGCTTGAGTTGGACCTATAGGGGTTGCTGTTGGCCCTATCATTTAGCGCCCCTCACGCGAGTCTCTCATCATGGGGGTAAAATGGTATATTAAAAAGAGTGAAAAAAGAAAAAAAATGGTACATTAAAAAGAGTGGAAAAAACAAAGAAAAAAAAAAATACCAATATCTTTTGATGATAATTAAATAAGTGGTTTCGTCTTAAAAAAGTCTTGATCCGAGGGCTCGTCAGTACTATCGCCATTAAAGCTCTAATCAATTCTAATAGATAATTTCACGGAAAAAGCGAGGAGCGAGAGGTCATATCTACCGAGGAGAATGAGATGCTTCCATATCCACGTGACAAAAAGGACACAAATGAGATATAAGAGATGGTTTAAATGGATTGTGAATGACCTGACCAACCGTTGATTTTGACCACCAAACTAGAGACGAAAAAATAAAAGAAAAGTCATTCATGACAGGGCTTATTATACCGTGTAGATTTGTTTTTTTTATTTTATTTTAAATTACATTTAAAATATAAAAAATTTTATTTTATTTTCATGTTCATGATAGATCATGAATCCAAAATAACATTTTAAATATCAAAAAAAATTATTTTATTTCTTGACTTAGATCTTGATTTCCTAAGCATTAAAAAGTTTATTTTATTTTCATGTTCACGATCATCTTAACTTAGATCATGAATTCCTAAAATTTTAGATTAAAAATCTATTTTTATGATGGTTTAATGGGCGCCCACGTATGTCAGTATGAGCCGGCTGATCATAAAAATATGAAAATACAATAAGGTGGCAACATTATTCATATAAGTAAAATTACATCAATTTAAGTTGTTAATTTTAACTAGGCGATATATGTTTTGCAATAGTTTTAAATACATGTCGATTCTATAATATCAAATTAAAATGAACAATTCAGAATACTGCAATCTTATTTATGCAAATAAACCCTTTGTCTTTTATAAACCAAAACCTACAAATAGTTATGGTTCTATTTAAATGAAAATCATGAACTAAGGAAACATAGGAACCAAATACAGAGCTCAGTCCGCAACAATAAATTAAATGAAGAAATGTTTAAAGGGTGAGTTTATACAGGGCATCCACTTCAAACAATCAAAGAAGGGCACACTGCCAAAGGATACAGTTCTAGTGTAAGAAGTCTTATGATGAGTTGAAAATCTATTTCCAACTGTAATTATATTTAAAATTTCAAAAACCTTAAAGATCATATAAATCCATATTGCCTGAAAATTTTGTTAATAGAACGTCCAAATATTATGTCACGAGATTCATTATTTTAGGATTTGAAGTTTTTTTTTTTTCGCATCTATACATATCAAAGTCAAGAAGATCATTTAGAAAATTTTTAGCAATATAAAAACCTTTTCTGGGCAGTTTTTCAAGATGCACTGTACTTGATTGTAGAAACTAGGGCTGTCAATGAGCTGGTCAAACCGGCTCGGACATGGCCATGGCCTAGCCCACAACCCGTTTGCCGCGGTCTGGACAAGGTCGGCCCAGGTCTATGAACTTGGCCAAGCTCGGGCCGGGACGGGCCAGCACTAATTGAAACCTTCCATAAAACATCGTTTCTGTATATTGAAACTTTCAATAAAAACCATAAGCAGAAGAGAAACCTAAAAAGACCAAATACAAGGCTCAATGAAAGCCAGCGATGCTACATTTTAACTCCCCACGTTCCTTTCATTAATCCACCTCCCTTCCCCCCCTATTCACAATTAGTGGGTGGGTCTCACGGAAAGTGGCCGGCCTTTTTGATCGACTTTCGCCAAGTGCCAAAATATATTAAGTGCTCCTGCGGGAGCATGTCAACCATTCATTTTCTCATATGGAGTTTTTGTTAATGCATAGCATTGATGTAAAAAATGAACGGGTGACCTAGATCGGGCACCCCAAAAATTTATCTGAATCAGTAGTTTGGATTGCCATTTTACTTTATGGTAAAATACTGAAACGACGAAAAACATGTGAACAAATAGTGAACCCGCCAAAAACTGGTATGAACTGGTGAAACGTTTCCATATCTCCGTTTTACTGTAGAGAATCACCATTTTATTGTGCAGAACCGCCGGTCCCCTTCTAGAGTCGCCCGTTTTCTTATATATACAACAAACCAGAATGGGATGACTTATTCCCAGCTCATATACAGGAAATTCTGTGCCGACCCAGCATTTTTTAAAGCACTGTTTTAAAGATTGCTGAGCCAATTTGAAGTCTTTCTGATAATTCGGAATCGAGAGCGAGTGAACTTTTAGTCGATTCTCTTGATTCTAGAACCTTACTTCTTAATTTCTAAATATAATTGTGCTTGAATAAAAAAACCTTAAAAATCCTATCCAAAAATACATTTAGGACCCTAAAATTTTCATAATGAACTTTGAAAGAAATAATGTCCTATTTCAATTTTTTAGAAGACCATATCCAGGTGTGTAACAACTCAAAATCCTAAGTACCGATCTCGATGATTTGAAAGAGGAGGCCAGAATTTGAGAGGGAGAAAATCTTGCAAACGTTCTATTGCACGAAAGAGTAAGTGTGTAATACTATCCCGCGAGAGCACAAAATGGCACATCCTTAAATTGGGTCCCAAAGGACACTTGTCCCGGTACATTTACGGAGATCAGAGCATCTGATCGATCTTTTGACTTTGATTTTCCCCCTTCTCTCTCTCTCTCACGCTTAATCTTTCCTCTCTCTCTCTCTACAAACCCCATCGCTCTCGGCTCTGATAAAACAAAGGGCCTCTCTCTCTCTCTTCCTTAATCTCTGTGAAAAAACAAACCCAATCCCTGTTCTTCGAGGGCAGAGCGGGCAACCATGGAGAGGCTTATCTCCACCTCTCACTCTCCCATGCCCACCTCCCTCAAGACCAGAGCTCTCCCCATTCAAAACCTCCTCTCTTTCACTACTACTTCCCGCCACATTGGAAGCTTCCCTTCTCTCTCTACCATTAACTCATTTTCTCTCACTTCCTTCTCTCTCTCCCCTTCAAATGTTCAGAACCGAGAACAACCTCCATTTTCTCCCCTTGGATTACGTCTCCAGAGCTCTCATCACCGCTGCTGTGCCTCTCATTCTCAGTCTTCGGCGAGTCCTGTGGGGTTCAAATTGCAAGAGGAAGCGGCCTCGACGACGCAGAGCAGAAAAGATGCAGGAGGAGGTGGGGTGGCCTTATTTTTGAAGAAGGTATTGTTATGGATTAAAGTGGTTACCATTTCCTTATTTATATCCATGGATTTTCCACACCTTTGTGTCGTTTTGCTATTTTTTCTCTGTTATTCTGTTTGTCTCTCTAATGTCATACGTGGTTCCTATCTCTCTCATTGTATTGATTACAATTTGCGAGTAAATTTAGGGTTTATTTATGATGTTTGGTTTATTTGGTATGATTCGGGTGTCTCAGACCTCTACTTACAGGGAAAGCTGAAAATTTTAGCTGTTCATTTGATGCTTTGCTTACAATTTGCAAATGAAGTTAAGGGTTTATTTGGTAGGATTCTAGTGTCTTAGAGCTGTAAATGATATAATTTTCTTCTCTTGAATTTGTACTGGTTGTGAACCTAGACTTAAGTAGTTTTAATATGAGATGGAGACCTGCGCTTCTGGTTTGCCTTTTAGTTCTTGCAAACCCATTTGATATATGAGGACAACAAGATGTCTGATAGCTCTATTTTCCTTTTTTACCTGGTTTAAGTTTTTATTCGAGGATGGTGGTCTTTTGTCTGACTTTTTAGCCTGGATTGATCCTAATATGGGGTTTCATGGATTGCCTTGTGAAGAGCAGTGATTTTTTTTTTTGTTTATGGCTTTGTATTTCAAATGTACTAGCTTGGAGCCTCTAGGTGCCTGCTTCCTGAACACCTGACCCTAGGTTAAAGCACCTCTGAGTGTACCAAGGCTTACCCCTTCTTTGTGCAGTCAAACAGGTGATCTTGAGACGCATTGGTTACCCCATGTTCATTTGGAGATTTCAGTTGAAATGAGAATTTTATTTAAGCTGAAAATTTGGGGACTAGACTTTCATGGTGACCACCTGAATGACAAGTTGAGGATCCAATGGCCTTTGATTTGGGTCGAGTGAATTGCTTGAGCTGATCTTTGGAAGGTTTTGGATTTTAGTTATATACATGGTAGTAACAAGACATACATTTTCGAAAAAACTCAACTATAGATACAAGCTAATTAAATGGCATGTATGTTGTATGATGTCTCCTACTGTGAAATTACATGAAAAAATTGTGCTGACATCTTATCTTGTAATCATTTCCTTTCTGATTACTTGTGGAAGTGACGAGATGCTGAGCTTTAATGTTTGATTTACTCAAGAAATACAAACACTGACAAGAAAGATTTTTCATGCATAAGAATGGTAAATACATTTTATTCTCAAAAAATATAAAGATCATGAGATGTCGTGTATAGAATTAGAGCTGGATGGGCGAAGTGGAGATGTGCAATTAGAGTTTAATGTGATCGCCGCATACCAATGAAGTTGAAAGGCAAGTTCTATAGAACAATGGTGATACCAACTTTGCATTGTGGAGCGGAATGTTGGGCGGTCAAGAAACAACATGCCCATAAAACGAGTGTAGTTGAGATGAAGATTTTTTGATGGATGAGTGGAAAGACAAGAAGGGATGGAATTTAAAATGAATACATTCAGGAGAATTTAGGTGCGGCACCAATAGGTGATAAGATGAGAGAAAATAGATTTAGGTGGGCTGGTTATGTGCAGTGCAAACCCGATACAACACCTGTTAGGAGGTACGAGTTAGTTCAAGTGGAAGGCTCAAAAAGGGCAAGGGATATGCCCAAAAGGACATGGTTAGAAGTAGTGAGAAAAGATATTGGGATTTATAGCCTCATTGAGGGTATGACCCTTGATAGAGCAGAATGGTGGACTAAGATTCGTGTAGCCGACCCCATTTAGTTGGGAAAAGGCTTTAATGATGATGATGAAATTATTATTATTTGATGAACTTGAGTGCATTGTATTGAAATGGAATGATAATTGCATATTAGTCATATGTGGATGACTATATACAAAGTACAAAGAAAGGGGCTTAAACTCCAAAATTCCAAAATCAAGTCTGTTGCCTCAAAAGAGAAAAGATGTCAATAGATTTGTACAAACCTTTGTGAGTTTTGTTTTCCAATTTATCTTTTTGCTAATTTGGGATTAGAATGTGTGCTATTCTTTACGTTACTCAGACCAGGTATTCTACCTGTCTGCAATTCATAAGAGGTAGAATCTATTGCCTTGGTTGGAACCTTATTAAAAGTATATACATAGCTATGCTCAATGCTTCTCCCAAAAACGTCTTGCGTAGACTAGCATGAGTTGTCATCAACCTAGTCATCTCTAAGAGAGTTCTATTATGCCTTTCAGTTACTCCATTTTTCTGTGGTATATAAGGCATAATAGTATACTTTTTAATACCATTTTTTTTGCAACAAGTGTCAAAAGCTTCCGATGTGTATTTACCTCTCTTTTCAGTTGTAAGAACTTGATGTTCCTACCCAATTGGTTTTCTACTTCCTTTTTATATATCTTAAAAGATTTCTAAACCTTCTGACTTATGTTAGTTTAGGTAGACATATCCAAGCCTATAGAAGTCGTCAATAAAAGTGATGAAATATGACATCCCTATATGTGTTTTAACATCAAGAGGCCCACAATTGTCTTAGTGGACCACATTCAATAACTCACTAGCTCTCTTTTCCTTATTGAATGGTTTCCTAGTCAATTTTTATGACAAATATTGCTGACAGGTTTGGAAATTTACTTTTTTTTTTGAATGTGTTAACTGTGGTTTAGAATTCTACTTTATTTAGATTTGGAATGAGACCTTTCTCTAGTAACCTATTCATTTGGTCTTTTCTAATGTGGCCTAGCCTAAGATGCCAACAGTAACCATCAACAACCATTACATTATCGAGATAATCAGAATAAGAGGAAACGTTTTTATCACCATTCTCATCTAAATGGAGAAGGAACACGTTGTGCTTGTTAACCTAGTGTCCCCCATCATAAATTTGGCCATGGTTTCTGATTGACACCTTCAATGATTGAAAGCGAACTTCAAAGCCCTTTGGAATAAGTAAAGGGACATATATAATATTTTGCCTCTTGCAAGGGGCAAAATATACATCTACTTGCATGCGCTTAGGAACTTCATTCCCATCAGTGACTGGGTCTTATAGCCATTACGAGCATTTTATTTACATGGTCTACCGCATTATCCCTCCTTTATCTTAAAGGATTTCTATTGCTTTAGGAGCAATTGGATGTGACTCGTAGATGTTGTGTTAGATTTCTTCTTTATTGCCTCTAGCATTTTTTAGATATGTTATAATTTTTAAATACCCACAATAGTATCTTCTTGTATAAATGTTAGCATCGATGTCTTATCTATGAGTTCATCTTCTAGGAATTTTTCTAATTTTTTCTTTTTTTCTTTAGTGGGTCTATTACTAATGACTGGTGGGTCATCCTTTAGCGCATATAATATTGTATCTTGGATGAGGAGATATTCCATCTTTCTCTTCCACATGCTGAAGTTGGTCCCCATCCAATTTGTCTATTTTTGAGAGTTTTGCCATTATAATTCTACTAGCTATAAGACTTGTTAAGTTATATGTAAGCAACCTAAGTAGTTTCTAAGTTCTAAACAAAATAAAATTGTTAAAGAAATTAACTAAAAGCCGCCAAAATTATTCGTTATGTAGTCAATATTTGTTGTAGAGATAGAAGGCCACAAGATGCAAATTGCAATCAATTAGCAACACTTTCTAATTATTAATACATGACAAGGATAAAAATAAAACCTTTAGCTATTCATCAAATTTTTTAAGCAATTGTGAGGCCCACAATTCAAGTTTTTGATCAAGGTAGTTATATATCAAAGAAAATGGAACAAATTAAGCCCCATCAAAAAAGCAATCAAGATTATATATTAACAGTTAAATAAGGTCCACAAAGTAAAAATTCTCACAATTTCACTAAAAGTTGATTTTCTAGTAAGTGATGGTTTTAAAAAAATGGTCTTTCCTATTCTTGGGAAGAAAAAAAATTGCTTTTATTTTTAATTCTAGGCCCTTTTCATATAAAATATGACCAACAATCAATTATAAACAAATTTAATTATTTATTCATTTACCCTTCTCTGTAAACTGCTTAAAAAAAACAGACCTCAAAACAAAGTGATTCATGTTTCAAATAAATCCCATATTTTGGGATAGAGAGGGAAAAGAAACATAATGTATACTGGGTGTTTATTTTTATTATTTTTAGTTGTATATGGGTGAAGAGAAAATCTTGTTTAAGAACAAAAATAGAAAGGGGTGGACCCCTTTTTTGTATGGGTTTCCTTGAAGGTGAAGGTCTAGAGAGAGCACAAACCCACTTTCGGGACACTAGGCACGCCACCCTTTCTTTTAAAATTAGGGGTGATCCCTATGGGTAGTCCTGTTTTCCTTGTTCTCCTTGGAGAGAAAAGGGAAGAGTGGGCAGGGTGTACCATGCTGGAGAGAGAGCTGGGTATAGGGGCAACAACAAAGCACAACTTTTAGCTTCTCAAAAAAAAAAAACAAACTTTTATTTAGAGAGAGATGGAAAATATCAAAAACTCAAAATAAAATACTTTGAGAGTAGTAAAAGAATTTCATTTGTTAGGTGTTTCTTAGTACTTGGAAAAGTTTAAATTATAAGTCAATCTTATAAGATAACCTTTCACCTTTTAAGGGGGAGAGAAATTACAGAGAATGAGAGACACCATCTCTTATTAAAGGATGTTTCAAACCAGCCAAATTGAAGCAAAAGAAAAACAATATGAAGCCAAAGAAAGAATGAGCACAATAGCATCAATATGGAAGAGCCCCATACTTAGAAGATGAAAAGAGGAGTTCAACAGAAGTTCTTGTGGCTATGATACTAGTGAAAGCAAATATATTATATGTGAGGATGAGTGCCAAAGCCCAGGTCTAAAAGGGAATGCCATGACGCTGGTGATCGCAGAGCCCAGATTTTTTGCAAACCTTTTTAAAGAGAGAAGCAAACTATCATAGAGTCTAATGTTCCTTTTCAATGGGGCTTTGAGAACCTAACCCCCTAGATATCAGGGATGTGCTCATCCTCGTATGACTGTTTAAAAACATTTGGAAAATAATTATTTATATGTATTCTATATTTAGGAAAAAGGTTTTTACAAAGGATAAGCATGAAGAAAATATTCTTATGGGATTCTTCCCATAAGAATATTCTCTAAAGTAACCTCTCAGGGGAGGTTTCTTTTAGATACTTTTCCATTTTTTTTGAATAACTAAGTTTGGAGTTTGCTGTGATTAATTGATTCACTCTATTGTTGGCCTTGTGTTTAACAAATTGTCGAGGCGATTGGGAATCACCCACTTTGGGCTTAGGATTGCGGGGGCACCGGGGCGGTTCTCCCCCGAACTCGGATGAACCGCGGGGCGCACCCCATTTCACATGAAAAGCAGGTTTTACAGTCTTTTTTGGCAGTTTTTGCTTCAATTATTATTCATTGGCTATTTGGACTCCACTTTGACTGATTTTAACTCAAATTAATCTCTCTTAGCCTCATTTGAGATCCAAAACTAATTTTTTTGGATAGATTTTTACTTTGGTCGAGATTTGTAGCCTAAAAACCCAATCTGTTATTCTTATATTTTCTCTCTCAATTCTTAATGAAATAACTTGAAATTTGCTTCAAATTGTTCGTCTTGGACCCCTCTAACAGATCCTATAGCATTTAGTTGGATCAAATCAAGACTTTGAAGTGATCTAGGCTCAAAAGTTACTATCTTTTTGGGCATCAGAGCACAGATCCAACAATTTTTGGAATTTTAGGCCGCAATGTCTTTGGGTATTTGTCTCCAGAAGAGGTTAGACATGATGACAATTCATTTAATCAAATAATGTTTTTAATTATCTCGACTCTTTTTGCTCAGTTCGCTTTTTCTGGAAAGATGGCTCCTATTTTCAGAAAACTTGTATATTATTGCAACTTTGTTTTTTGTGTGCGCTGTTCATTCCTTGGTTTCTTATGAAATTGATTTTTTTTAGTTCTCTATTATCTGAAAACGATTTCCACAAAATTGAATTATGTGTAAATTTTATGTTGTTTTTTTGGGGTTTTTGTTCTAGAATCTAGATTGTGTTAGGAATGCTTTAGATAATTTTTTTATTATGTTTTCTGATGTCTAATGAAATTGATTTCTTTTTGCTTTATTCTCTATTTTTTGAAAAATGGCTTGGATTTTAAAAAATGTAAATAATGTGTTGAAATTTTATTGGGGTTTTTGATCTAGATTGTGTTATGACTGACTAACATTTTTGTTTATTTTTCCTCATTTCTAAATAATTTGTCTTTTTTTGCTTGGTTCTCCATTTTTTTGGGAAAAGCTCTATTTAAAAAAATCGTATTTTTTGTGTTTAAGTTTTTATTTTTCATATAATAAATTTATTTAAATAATTGTTTTTTGAATTTTCTTGTCTGTTTTTGGTGAATCAATAGTTAAACATTGTTTATGATTAATCTTTCAATTGTTTTATGACATTGTGCATTTTAAATTGTTTTTTATTTAAAAATTTGTGCATTGTGCCAAAATACAAAATATTTATAAAAATACACAATTATCATCATCGAAGCCTTATCTATTTGCGGTTGGCTGCAAGAATCTCGTTCCGCCATTTTGCTCTATCAAGGGCCTTCAGTCAGACCATAGGTCACCATATCTCTTCTCACTACGTCCGTCCATGTCTTTTTGGGCCTTCCTGTTGCCCTTTTAGAGCCTTCCACTTGAACCAAATCGCCCCTCCTAACCGGCAGTGCATTAGGTCTATGCTGCACATGGCTAGCCGACTTAAGTCTACTTTCATACTTCTTATCTCCTATTGGAATCACCTCTAAGTTCCATTAGATTTATTCATTCTAAATTCTATCATTTCTCTTCTTACAACTCTTCCATCTCAACATCCTCATCTCATCTATAGTTCTACACTTATCCTTTGGATATGTTTTTTGTTGACTGTTAAACATTCCGTCACATTAAGCATGGCTGGTCTTACAGCTATCCTATAGAATATGCGGCAACCATATAAAACTCTGGATGCACATCTCTACTTCGCTCACCCAGCTCTAATTCTATGTGCGACATCTTCTTAGTCCCTCCATTCTCTATTATCAATCCAATATATCTAAAATAAACTCTTTTAGGCATTTCTTGGCCATCAATTTTAACTGCTTTCTCGTTTCTCCTCGTATTATTGCTACAATTGCATTTTATATATTATGTCTTAATCCGGCGGATTTTAAAGCATTTAGATTGTGGAGCATCCATCCAAAGTTCCAAGTTTGATGACACCTCTATATTGCCCAGGAAAAATAAAATTTCAAGTTTCAGGGACAACCAGGGGCATTTTGGTATATTAAGTGACTCGAGCCACTTAGTTTATGTTGTTAGAGCCAAATTATGATAATACCCCTGATTTTTCATTTACTAGCTTTCCCTCTGATTTTCTCTTGGATCTGATAGTGAACTGAATTGTAGCATGATTTCCCCCCCTTTTGCATGACCACACTATCATAGAAGTGGGCAAAAGGGAGGTCCCTAAGGGTAGACTGCTGACCAGCAACACAAGGTCTTGATTTGCTAAAAGAAATAGAATCTGACGCCTTCTCAAAGGAAACCCAATCCATGTTTTAAGCACTTTTTTTCCATTTTGATTTTTATAAAATGCTGATGTTTGTTATCAAACTTGTTGGCAATTGAATGTTGTTTTACTTTTTTTCAATTAACAAGAACCTTGTGTTGATTAGTTTGCCTTCATCCCCTGAGATATGTGAGGACTTTTAACTTATAATTAAAAAAAAAAAAGTGATATGAGGACTTCGACTTGTAGTTGCTTTATGGTGTTATTCTAGAGCCTGTTGGCCTTTCTACAATCTTGGGATGAGTAACAATCTAGAATGGATTTTCCGATATGAGATTAATGCTCAGTTTAGTTCTAATGATTCTGCAACAAGGTTACTCAAATTATGCTTACTTCTGGAGCAAAATAACACTTCCATCAAATTGTCTGCCCGTATGCCTCACTATAGTAGAGTTATTGAAGGAAAACTGACTATTTGAAGCTTGGCAGGCAGTTCTCATTGAAAAATAGGCATTCTAAGCCAAATTTGTTTGATTGTCATTTCCATGTCCCTAGGAAGGCAAATTTGATACCAAATGACTTCACCAATCTGGGTGATTGGGTGGATTTTTGGAATCCTTTGCTTCTTAAAACTGCTTGCTCCCTTAGATGAACATATTTCTGCTAAACTTTTGCTTTTATGAAAATTTTACTAAATTTTTTACTAAAAAGATCTTGGGTGTAAAGCTTTCCATTTTGTTGAGCACTCTGGATCCTCTCATAAATCTTTTTGACCACATCAAAGCCATATCCATCAAACAACTGCCAATTTTTGACTTAACAATCTTTTCTTTCTCGTGTTTGTCATAGCTCCCTGTTGAATTTTTTTTTTTTAAGGAAATTACTACAAGATGACTAAGATATCTGGAATCTCTTGCTTCCTAAAACTGCTTGCTTCCTTGGAAGGAGGGAGGAAGGGGTTTTTTTGTTAAAAATTTTTGGAATCTCTTGCTTCCTAAAACTGCTTACTTCCTTGGAAAGAGGGAGGAAGGGATTTTTTCTAGAAAAAAGTTTGGAAAAGAACCAAAATGGTGTCTTTGTGTGGATTCAAAGTTAGGTAGTCAGCAAATTAAAACCACACAGCTGCCTTATTGTTACTAATTAATTATACTTTCAAGATTACTGGTGTGTTATGTTGTATGATGTGGAATATTGGGGGTATAGGAGCTGTCCATCATCACCTCTTATAAGAAGGGGATTGAGTTAACTAGTGCACATTGCATCCTTACATTTCCATGTCTGAATTTAAAATTTTATTACAAAACTGCTAATTTTTTGCTTGTTCAAATTTGTAGATCTACTTGCTCAACCTAATCTTTATAGTACCCCGCAAAGAGTTTCTGTATTCAGCGTGCAACTTAACTTTCATTATGACTGATCATAAAAAAAGAAAAGACCTTGATTGTCACTACCTTTTGCTGCTGTGCCTTTGGGGTTCTTGCTGAAGAAAATAAGACATGGATGCATGGCTGGACCTTGATCCTGGCTTGATCATCATCAGAATGTGATATTTTCAAAGGATGTTATGATTATAAACATTGTACAAATGGTGCAAAATCGTTATATCCCACTATAGGCAGTTTACTTGGATAGTACATGTGAAGCATCACCCACTTGATCCAAGTGCAAAATCACTTGTTTATTTAATAAAATGTAATTGTGGAATTTTCGGAGAATGGTTGATCTGAGATAGTTTTCCTTTATAATTTCTTTTCCTAATATTAATTATTATTTGATTTTGCAGTGAGCCCTTCAAATTTTTTTTTTGTGGATTTGTCATGTTACTTTGTCTCTGCACTCTGCTTTTAATCATCTTCTTCATAACTTTTACTATTATAATGAATTTATTTATATTCTCTAGCTATGATAGTCGCAAAGCAAGTATTGTTTGGTTACTTTTGATTCCAATTTCCTATGCTCCAACTTCACTCAATTTGCATTAAAGAAAGTTCAACCTTATGTTGATTGGGTCTTCTCAGCTCTCTCTATATTGCTGGAAAGATCAAATACTAAAGTACACATTGTTCACGCTCACAATAACATGTTATTAACTGTCAGTCTCTTGACACCTATCTCTACATATAACTTTCAGGCAGTTCCTGCTGGGGCTGTTATTTTGCTGTCAGCACTTATCATGATACTGACACAGCCAGCTGTAGCACCCCCAGCCTTTGCATCTGTCCAAACAGCTGCTGCCAAGGCAGGCGGTTTTGCCGCCGTAAGGACCGAACTACTGAGCAGTGCGTGGACAGGCTTCTTTGCGGGGTGCTTGCACACACTATCAGGTCCCGACCACCTTGCTGCCTTGGCTCCCCTCTCTATTGGTCGGACCCGAATGGAGAGTGCAGCTGTTGGGGCCCTGTGGGGCTGTGGCCATGATGCAGGGCAAGTGATATTTGGATTGCTCTTCTTGCTACTCAAGGATCGGCTCCACATAGAAGTCATACGCACATGGGGCACGAGAGTCGTCGGCCTTACTCTCCTTGTCATTGGTTTGATGGGTATCAGAGAGGCCTCGGAGGTGCCTGCTCCTTGTGTCGCATTAGAGAACGGTGAATGTGATGTGAGTCTCATTGAATCAATGGAAACAACAGCTCCCGCCCCTGTCGGTGGCAAGAAGAAGATTGGATTGGCTACTTTTGCAACGGGGATAGTGCATGGGTTGCAGCCAGATGCCCTGATGATGGTATTGCCTGCCTTGGCTTTGCCCTCACGAGTGGCTGGTGCTGCTTTTCTGGGGATGTTCTTACTTGGAACGGTAGTTGCAATGGGGAGCTATACCGTTTTTATAGGTTCTTGTAGTCAGGCTTTGAAAGAAAGGGTCCCAAGGATAACTGAGAAATTGACTTGGGCAGCATCCTTTGTGGCAATGGCACTTGGGGTTGCCATTCTCATTAGCCAGTTCTTCGGTTTCAGCCTATATTGATCATCTTCACCTTCAACTTTGATGTGTCATCAGATGGAGAGGCTCATTTTGAGAATGATGGATTAGTGTGCAGTGAAAATCATTTGTCAGTCCATCCTTCATGAGGCAGCCATCTTCATTTGTCAGTCCAACCTTCATGAGGCAGCCTATATTGATTATCTTCACAAGAAATCGATTACACAGGATCCTCTCTGTTTTAAACAGGCAGTAGTGAGTTTTCTTTTCTATAGTCTTGTTTTATCCTAGCCCCCCATTTCCTGTCTTTTATCTGATGGTGTAAGTCAATCCGCAAAAGGCTGCTTAGTTTCTTTTTTTTTCATTCGCAGGCTGGTTGATGCATCTGCCTGCCTATCTAATCTAATGGATATTTTTTTCTTCGATTCCCTCAGTCAGTTTTTCAAGAATTTGCTGAGTTTCTTAGTTATATATTTTGCTTGAATTACTTTAACGAATTGTGGGGAGAACACCCTTATTATAGAATTGAGAAAAAATGAAGGGTTTTCTGTAACTCAGCTTGTCAAATAGGATTTCATGTTGATTTTGGAGAGGGAATCAAGGGTTGAGATTCGTTATAGCGAAGCGATGGCTATGATGACCTTTCGCTATAGAGAAATACACAGTTTAGGACAATTAAAAGGTGAGAAAGTAAACAATAGAACCATTTATCTTTTGTTCAACGAGGCTGCGTTTTCCATAGTCATTGAATTTGAATTCAAGTAGCTGTGGGTGTGCTTTTCATTGGCCTTTAAGTCCCAAAAATATTTTCTCGAATTTTTGACATTGCCCCATTCGTCGGATTTTACATCTAACGGTTTGGTGTGATTGGGGCCTTCATGTAAACAGTCTTTTAAGTAGACAATCCCAAGTAGTGTCCAATTTGTTGCATTTTAAACGTCCTAGAGAGTTTGTCGTCTTTTTTGAAATGGGGATCGTTGATCAAGTTGAGGTCCTTCTAATTTATTGTCTTTTTATGGGAATCGTTGATCAAGTTGAGGTCCTTCTAACTTCCACAGTAAACTTTTGGACACGGTTTTGGTGAGTCAGCCGACTCACTTTTTACCGTGCAGTCCCTTACCTATTAACGTCTATCTCTAATGTGGATGTCAAAAAATGTTACATCCACTAAAAGTTAGAATGGATGGTGAAGAAGTGAATTAAAAAAATAACATTTATATTTTCTGTAATTCTAAATTTAAATCATTGTCATGGTTGAGGTTTTCGAACCCTAAAATTTTGGTTTGCAATTACATCTTTGAGATATATTTTGTTTGAGATATATTTTGTAGGAAGACCGCACAAATATATTGTGTCAGCCGACTCATCAGACACTTGTTTTAAAACTTTTTCCTCCAGAAAAATGCATAATTTGGATGCCACTCCATGTATTGCAGCTGCATAATAGTGCCCCATTTGCCTAGTTTGAAATTAGAAATACCTGACAGTCTTATGCACATTCGGGAATATTGAAATTGTTTAAACTCAAATTCAACACTGGAACTGAAACATTAAAACAAGGACACGGTTTCTATGCGATCAGCCTGCATATTGTAGAAATGCAGGCTTGGTAATAAATATATTTTAAATATAATTTGGTCTTAATTTTTAGAGAATATATAATCTTTAACATGGAGATCATGAATATGAAAATAAAATAAAATTGAAAACTAGAAATAATAGTTATATCAAGCAAACATTTGGACCTTTAGTTACACTTGTTTTTAAATGGACCACTTATTTGCATCCATCTTTAAAATAGATGTTTTAAATGGATGTTTTATACTTCTGGACCATGTATTGGAGAAATGCGGTCCAGCCCCCATGAAACAATTTTCCTTAAAACAATGAGTTAGTAGTTCACATAGAGTGACATAGGCATAGGGAGACTTGCAGTGAAGCTCACTGTAAATATTATATCACACGAGAACTCCTCGTTTCATAAATTTTTATGAAAAACAACATATTAGGTGGGATTAAGTGACATAGGCATAGGGAGACTTGCAGTGAGGCTCATTGTAAATATTATATCACACGAAGTCGTTTAATAATTTTTTATGAAAAACAAAATAATAGTTCGGATTATGTGACAAATCCTTACCCAAAACGGAATAGTTAGTAGTTTACTTCAAGCTACTTGATGAAGCACGACGTCGAGGGAACTGGGTTTTGCAGCTTCATCTGTCTAATCCCATCTCTTGTACTAATTTGTAGAATCAAACTTACTAAGTGATAGGAAGGAACTGGGTTTGGGTTTTGCAGCTTCATCAGTCTAATCCCATCTCTTATACTAATTTGTAGAATCAAACTTACTAAGTGATAGGAATTGAACTTAACATATAGCCTAAAATCAACTAAGTGATAGGAATTGAACTTTAGATATAGCCTAAAATCAACAGTTAACTAGTCAAAGTCCAAGCCTTGTTCTTATTAGCGTAGGTAATAAGACATTTTTTTTTTGGCAGATTAGTGGGGAATACTGACCCCTACCCGTTTTAGAAATAGTTAGTGGTTTTTGAATGCGATGGCCTTGTTCTTGTTAGAGGTAATAAGACAATTTGTTTTTTGGGTAGAGCAATGGGGAATGCTGGCCCTACCCATTTTAGAAATAGTTAGTGGTTTTTGAATACGACAGTAGAAATGAAAACCTAAACTGATAGTTGAGACTCAAGTGGTGCTATCACCACAACATCAACCCGTTCCCGATAATAAGACAATTAAATATTGACAACATCACACTTGCAGGTTTCTTATCAACGCCTTATATAGCATCCAAACGGACCTTTTACATCCTTCGCCAATCTGGCATAAACATGTGGGTGCCTACAATAGCTCAAAGAGATAAAGAGATAGGAAAAAGGTTAAAACTCAAGGTGGTAGCATCCCCTCACCCAATAACCACATCGTAACATCGCAGTATCCATTCTTATCGCTGACCCCCCAATTAACACTTTCAAAAAGTAACTCCCCGATCTATTGAGAAAACGGGTAAGAGCCTATCTTCCCCATTGAATTATCCAAAAAATAGCTAAGAGATTCTCATAAATTTACAAGATTCAATTTGTCGGAAAATTAAGTGAATTAACCAAAAACAGAGAGAAGATTCTATAAAATCCAGGCTTGTTTTGACTTGAAAGGAGACAAAATACCTACATGAAGTTAAACACTTGAAATGTACTCGTGCCCCTCAATCGTTCTAACAGAATATAAATGCCTCTTCAAGGGCTACAGATTGATTTCAGTTTCAGATTTATCCATTTACAACTTCGATTCACATGAAAATTAGAGCGTCCATAGCACCTGTACACGACATAAAAGAACTTCAAGCTACAATAACGACAAATACTCACGAGCGTTTTTAGGGTTATTCTAATGAAATTTTTTATTTGAATTATTCTTTTTTATTGAGTGTGTCCTGCAGTGTAACCCAATCTGTAAAAAAGATAAACAAAAAATCCAATCAATTTATGGCTTTTGGATCAAACCATTTTCAATTTGATCCATTGAACGAGTCTACAAGGATAACACTTTTAGAGTCATAGAAGTTAATATAAGACTCCTGCCATTCCTTTTTGTACTTTTAATCTCAAAACCAACCAGTTGTCCAATTTTTTTGTTGGTTACATTGCGTAGTTTGCAACTCCGGTCAGGCCAAAACCTGACCCAAGGCCGACCTGAATAAGTCTGGGCCGGACCCTGACCCAGTCAGGTCCTGATCTATTGTCTAACACGCTGCATTGATACCATGCACACAGACCTGGAAACAAGTCCACCAAATCTGATTACCAAATTTAGACCTCAAAAAACAGATCTAGAAACCCAAAGGGGAAGTGATATAGAGATTTGTCCGTCCAGAGAGAGAGAGCATTCCAAGATCCAAAAGTCACAATGAAAAGAGATTCTGCAAGTATACTTCGCAAGCATCATCATTCAACCCCAAAATTCAGAATTCCATTAAGGATCCCACATTCAAATTGCATTTACAGTCCATAAAAAGCTCAGAGCCCACTTCATTTTGCTAACAAATTTGTGTTTTAAAGTTTTCTAAACAAGGATACCCAAAACCGATAAAACAAAAAAATAACTCTACTACCTCACCCACGCATCCCTTGGAGAAAGGGAGGAAAAACCATCCAAATGAGAGCCCTCTGAACCCTCCAAATGAAAACCTCTCAACATGGGAACTTAGTGGGACTTCACATACTCCTGCACAATATGAAGACCCTCGGATTCTTCACCATAATCCTGCAATCCCACCCAGAAAAAGAAATGAGCAAATAAAGGAAAATGATGAAGCTTACACAGATCGAATGAGAACAAATAGTAATGGGAAAGCGTACAATAACTTTTTGGCACAAAAAAGTCAAACAACGGTGCCATGCCGTTAAACATGCTCTTAGTCTGGAAAACTTTTTTAGGCAAATTAACACAGAACCAACCATCCGATTTCACATCTAACAACTAAGAATGATAATGACCTCGTACCAAAGGTAAATAGTTTCGTATAATACAATCCTATGTCGTAGAGAGATTTTGCCTTCACCTTTATAACAACACAGGAGCAACCGACCACTTTCCTAGCTTTTCCTTCGGAGTCGATCTTGCACAACTACATATAATAATAACACGGTGAGCTGAAATTTCTCTCTGTAGATTCAAATCATCTCTCTCTCTCTCTCTCTCTCTCTCTCACGCACACACACACACACACACAAGGGCTCATGCATGTGCATGAATGCCAACAAAAAAGATCAAGAACAAGTAAACATAATAATTTCGCAAAGGAAACACTCAAATAAAAAATATTGGGACCAGCCATAAAGTCAATAATAATTTGACAAAGGAAAAACTCAGATATAATATATTGGGAGCAGCCATCAAAGCAACGCGGAACAATCTTACATAAGGGTCCCTCCCAATCTCTCTCTCAAAGGGAATTTCTTCCAAGGAAGA
Source organism: Amborella trichopoda (assembly GCF_000471905.2). Next base: position 1,001,448 of record NW_006498792.1, on the reverse strand, counting down.
GGCCCTCACACAATAAATAGAAGTTTCTAACTTAACCAAGGGAATAAATTTAATAATGACAAACAAGCTCGTAAGAAGATCCAAGTATCAGGCCTAAAGTCTATATTGTCGCAATGCAACAAGCAAACATACGATCAATCATACTGAGAAAGCATTTCATAAAAAGTCAACCCGATGAACTTCGACAAATTTTCACAACCATAGTGCAATGAAAGATACCCATCACATGAAAAGTAAGATTAAGCTCAATCTACTTACCCCAACCCACTCTCCAAGTGTCTTAGCACTTGGCACAGTGATCAAGCTAACATTGTTATCAGCACAAATGGCTCTGACCAGCTTCACATAGTCAGGTTGGTCACAATCCTCAGCAAGAACACAGAGCTGAGCAGCATGCTTCTCAATGACTTTGGCAGCCTCATGGAGGCCACGGGCAATGCCATCATGAACGAGTGACTTCTTCAACACGAGTTGAAGAGCAGTCATAATGTCCATTGGTTCGCCAAGAGCGGGACCAGAGGCCTCAGCTGGAACATTTGAAGCTTCATCTCTGTTAAGACCGAAACAACGCCAGCCACTGTGTGATTACCAGAAAAATAAAAGCAGCTACACATGCGCACTACACGCAAACACGGACATACACCCGCACACACATACATATATATAATGTAGAGAGAGAAGATGGCTGGAGATACAATAAATGATTAATTGAATGTTGATGGAAACTGATAATAATTCTCTAATATGATTAATTGAACATAACAATCACAAAGAATATGACCCACTAAAAAACTTACCAAGGCACAAATAGCCCATGAAATGCAAAAAACAATGGCCAGGAATCTTTCCTGTCATATCACGCATCCATGGCTTTGATAGTACATGCATACATCAGAATCTATCAAATAAGAGATATATATGATGCTTGAAATTTAAATAGATTAGGCCTCCTATTCATTTTCTTCTTTTTCATAGTTGGACTTGAGAATTTCATGGGGAAACTTAAATGGAGAAACTTTTGGAATGTGAGAACAAATTCTGCATTGCTTAATATTGGGATCGTCATCCCAAGATTATGCTTTCACAATGTTCAAGCATAATCATGGATTTTGGTCGAGAAAATGGAGCAAGCGTAACACTATGGAAACAAAAGGATGACATTTGGAAGGCAGTATCTAGCACACACATATTTGGCTGATAACTACAGATAGTTACATATATAACAGATATCACAGGAGAGAAAGTACCTTTTGAAATGAATTTTTTTTTGGGGAGAGGAAATGTATAAAGCTTTTCTTGTTCTAATAAAAGAAGCAAACCTAGAAAAAGTTTGCTCTTGGGGTCTCCGTCACTCTCTTTGTTCTAAAAAAAAAAGAAAGAGACCTCTAAAAAAGAAGAATAAGCTAGGGTTGTCAAAAAAATTTCGAAAGATGACCAGCAGCCTGGAAATTTGGGTTCTTATCCCTTGGGGGTTGCCATCACTCTCATCAAAGCTACCCTGGTTTGTACTCCCTCAATCCATATGTCCCTCTTAGTGTGCCCATGCTAGCCATCAAAAGTTCAAGACCATGATGAAACATTTCCTTCGAAGCATTCTAGGAACACCCACAAGTTCCAACTCATCAAATGGGATGAGGTTCACCTGCCCAAACAGGAGAATAGTCTAGGGATAAGAAGACTGAAGGAAATGAATTCCACCTTACTTGGTAAATGGCTATAAAGATTCACAGCGATTCACCGAGAACCACAACTAACAGCGGAAATGATGTATAGGTATGGAGTTGACCCCTTAAGGTGGCTGCCCAAGTACACCCAGGGGTAATGTATAATGTCTCCTCCTACATCGATTCTCAACCCAAGCAGGCAGTTCCATCAATTACAGACCTGTGGACTGCCAACAGTACTCTTGAATCTCTCTCAGTGTTTCAAAAAGCGCTAGGTAGCACCTAGGCGGTCGGGGGGGGTCCACGCTGCCCAATGCCTCCAATCGCTATCGGAATACCTTCTAGTTGACCTATGCATGTTTGAACAGCATCGGTCAAACCTGCTTGTCTTTGATAAGAATCGATGCGATCTCTATAAGGTTCCTCCTCCGAACGAAATTCAATAGGATCCGTGGAGACCATAACTTCATCCATAGGATGCCAAGTGCTTGGATCAATCGAGAGTTCGATTCTATCTGAGCTACTCATTTTCAAGTGATATCCACATTGTTCACAAACATTCGTTTTAGATGGCGGGTGCCCAAAACTTGGACGGCCTAGTAGAAATTTTCTTATTTTTAGGGTTCTCTCTCTCTAAAATAGGGTCTAATGGGTTTTAGGTTTCAAATGAACCTAAAACCCACAATTTTGCACCTTTAGTATTAAAAAAATGACCCAAAAATACTCTCAACGAGTGGCATTTTGGCCCGCCCAGGCCCTAAGCAGGCTGCCTAGGCGGGAGCTCAGGGCTATCCGCTTTTTCGCCCAGGCCTCCCAGAACCGCCTAGGCGCTGAGCGGTTTGCTATTTGAAACACTGATCTCTCTTTCCAAGCATGTTCTCTTTTACCATTGATCAAGAAGCTACCATTGCGTGAACCCATGAAATACTAGGTGGCCGCCTGATATGGACCTTGAGGTTTCAAACAAACCTACATAAATGGGAAGAAAAGGATCTCCTCAATCTGATAGATAACATAAACGCAGCAGGGACAACACACATGCAACTTCTCAATCTATAAATCCCTTTCCCCTTTAAACAGAGCCTTGGCTACCAGTTGAAAGATGTGGACCATCCCAGAACAGGCTTCGAACTGGACTATGGTCCTAAAAAAGCTTCCACTTCATACCACATCCAAGGAAGGGGAATCCCATTGCCAAATAGATGTCCCACAGATGCTCCATGTGAAAGAAGGAGAGGAATCACTCAACCACCTCTTCATCCATTGCACAATTAATTAAAAATAACACATTTCTTCCTCAACCTCTTTGGGCTTCCCTGGATCATCCCAACCTCCACATAAGCTTAAATAATATCCCTCCTCAATCAATCCTTTGGGAGCTCACTATTACTTGTATAATCTGGATTAATTGGTTCGAATAAAATAGATATATTCCAAGAGTCAGACCTCAACCTCGTCACACTTATTGAGGGATCCACAACCATGATTTCGTTATGGACACTATTCTGCAAGGAGTTCTTTGGTTTTTAACCTCAGACCTTGCGAGCTGCTAAAGTGCAATCATATGGGCCAAACCCAGAAAGATTGGCATATACTCAGCTTGGATACACCTCTGAGCAGTACCATATCAAATAAACTTCGACGGGTGCTCTCTGGATGACTCGGAACCATTTAGAGTCAGCGGGATTTTAAGAGATCGGCTCGGAAACTCCATTCCCAGTTACTCCGATCCACTGGTGTTGGGAACACAACATTGTCCAAGACCCAAGCTCTCCTCAGGGGTCTCAAGCTATTCGATCACAGTTGGGCCGGCACTTGTTCACTGAAGGAGACACTCAATATTATTGGACGGGCCAACACAAGGGCTCCCCGCACATGGAGACGGGCAAATCACTTTTGAGGAGAATTTCCACCTTTTCTCCTTTTGAGTCTCCTTAAACTGTGCCCAAAAAGAGGCTACTGCAGCCAATGAAAAATCGGGTTCACACTGCTGCCCTCTTAGGAAAAGAGATCCCATATTCTTGGTTCTTGTATAAAATTCATTCGAGACAGAATTTTCAGCTTCTGGTCATATTTTCTATCAACTTCTTTCACCCATACTTGTACAAATCTTTTGTTCTAACAAAATAAATTAAAAAAAATGAAGTCCAGGATAACAGGTTCACAAGTTCAAAATTTAGGAATAGATGACAGCTAAGGTGTTCAACTAAATTGGAACCAAGTTTTGTAATGGTTTGTACTACTTCAACCTTTCAAAGTTTAATAAAAATGGGTTCAATTGTCAAGATAACTACTTCAGATACAATAGAATGATACAATATGTTTGAATGGATGTTCAATAGTATATACTTCAAAGACATATGTCAGAAAGGATACAACATATCCGAAAAGGTAAATGAGTTTCTGGATTCAAACTCATTTGAATTAACTCTGCATAAAGGAAATCTTATCTTCGTATAATGCATCCAGATATGTTAACCCTGCACAGGAATACTAAAACAAAAATTTCTATTGCCATATTTACGTCTTGCTGGTTAGCATATTGAAATTCCGCATCCATTGCTGACCGTACAAAATGTTGCAACAAATTACCCGTCATGATCGTGGTAAGAACTAGCAAGCATAAATTTTCAGTCATGGAAAAAGTGAGCTTGAAGAAAAACACTAGAAAACTCCAGGGCATTAAAGTATATCAACAATTCACAATGGTATTGTAACCACACTGAGTTCCATAGATCAAGACTAACTTTTGGGCAAATTAATCTCACGTTGGTGAACAAAATAATCTTATGAATGCAATGAACCAGAAATGCAAATCAAGTAATATCAAAACAAAATACTTCTCGAGAAGATTGAGGACCATACCCAGCTGACATTTTCACGAATTATTTCCTTGAAATCCTTGATAAAATCAACCCTAGGGAGATACAGAGGCAATCAGAAAAACTAAAAATGGCTAAAAAGGTAAAATCAGATAGGCATAAACCCTTTAAAACAAAAAGACAAGGAGAAAAAGAAAATTTTGACATTGAAGACCATAAAAGATGAAAGAATAACCAGAGCAATAAAACCCTACTAGGGAAATGAAAGCAAGAGATTTTGATTACTAGAACAAGAAAGACACGATGCGGAGTTAAGAGAAAATAGAAAAACCATACTGAAGCAGAAACCCTAGTTACCTCACGGAGAAGGAAAGCTAGGTCGTTACTGGAGCTCCTGTGTAAAATGTTTAGGGAAGCACACCTCCGCTACTTATAGGGGCTGAAAACTAGGGTTTTATGATGGTGCCTCAAGTGCTATTTCTTGACATGCGTTGAAAACTTCAGTGCCAAAAGATTGTATACTCTCGCTGGAGTATTACTGTCCATTTAATCCCCTGGGCAAAATCAAATGTAGGAGTAATTTTAGGACCCTTAATTTTGTGGATGCAACCTTATCAACCTCTGAACTAACTTCGTTTAGAAAAAAAGATATCCAAGTTGAACTCTCTAAGTACTACAAAAAAATCGAAATTGAACAGGGACTGTCCAATTTTTTAAAGGCGTGATCTAATTATCACAAAGCTCAAAAAGCACTTTTTTTATTTTGAAAATAATCGTCTAGTGCTTCTTAGGTGGTTCCTAAAATTTTATATTAAAAATATCCTCTCAATTGGTCTTTTTGGCCTAGGCCCGGACGACTCTAACCTTAGCCTGTGGTTGCCCAGGCCAAGCCTAGTTTTTTCGGGCCATGCTCATCGGGGCGGGGTAAGCTACCTAGCCCATTGCCATCCTTAGAACTCTGGAGTATTTTTAGGACACTCCAAATTTTATGGATGTATTATGTTCAAATAAAAAAGATATTAAAAGTAATCTTTATGAGCCTAAAAAATACAACAGCCTACAATATTCTAAAATTGAAGGTTAAAAATTTTTGGACAGCCAAATCTAAGTGTTTAAAAAGGCAAAATCTGAATTCCCTTTTAAAAAATAATCATGTGATTCGAGAGAGCATACCAAACTTCAGACACTTCTTTTTCGAAAAGGAAAATTGTTTCATGCAACGGGGACCGCATTTCTACATTTGCAGTCCCTAAGGTATAAAGCATTCATCTTAAAGATGGATGCAAATAGGTGGTCCATTTAAAAATAATTGAAACAAATGGTCCAAATATTTTGTTAATAGAATAACTATTATAATTTTCACAATTTATTTATTTTTTCATATTCATGATCTCCATGTTAGAGATTACTCGCTCTTAAAAATTAAGTCCAAAACTCCATCTCAAAAATATATTTTTAAGAGGTCACTCATTTCTACATGGACTCATAGAAAGCGTGTCCTTTTGAAAATTCTAAAAAAGTCAGACACTTCTTATTAATCTTTATTGTTAAAATCTTCCAATAAAAAGTACTTTATAATGTATGCTGAAGTGTCAACATACCTATCTAAATGATGTACGATAAATTGTCTTTGAAAATTTATTTTAGAATTGAAATTTTTAGCACAAGTATCCATATAACATACTGAAAACCTATTAATGTCATCGTAACACAACATTCGACAAATTTTATTTTGAACTTGTGCCCAATCATTGGCACATCCCCAACAACCTGATTTCACATCAAATAGTCAATAATAATTGTGAGATTCTCATATAAAAAATAAATGGTCTCATAGTATACATTTCCATTTTTTTTTATTTTTATTCTTTCATTCGCTCCAAGTGAGCATTGAAGTCGTTACCCAACCTATTGTATTAAGGGAAAAGTTTATATGGAGCCTAGGCTCTAAACAATCAAATTAGAGTCTGCCTCAAAACTTTCACTAGAAGAGGTTGTTTTGATGCCAAAATATCATCAAATTGATCATCTCAACATCAAGATGCATCGACATGAGGAAAAGAATGGATTTTAAGTTTTGGAAATAGTGATCTTGTAGCTAATTTTTGCAATGTCAATTTTCAAGTTTTTCAAGTTTTCATAGATCTGCTCGATCTACACTATTTTTAAAGCTTCAAATTTTATAAATAAAGATGAAAATATAATTTAAAGCTATCACAAAACTTTCCAGTATTGAAACCATATTTCTTGATACTATTTTAAGGTGGGCTCTAATTTGATTGTTTAGAGCCTCGGCTCTATACAAACCGCACCCTTGTATTAATCATCATCATCGTGGCGTTAGCCTTCTATCTATTGTATGAAGGACCCAATTTCTATGCAGCCAAGCCCGTATTTGTAGAAATGCGGGCCTATTAATAAATTTATTTTTGAGATAGTTTTTTTGACTTAATTTATAAGGACATGTAATCTCTAACATGGAGATCATGAATATGAAAAAATAAATAAATTTTGAAAATTAAAAATAATAATTTTAGTAAAAAAACATTTGAACCATTAGTTTCCATTTAGATAGAACACCTACTTGCATCCATCTTTAAGATGGGTGCCTTACACTTTTTTGTCCGCATATGTAGCCACGCGGTCCAGCCCGCGGGAAACAATTTTCCTTGTATGAATATGGTGAAGACGACAAGTCATGAACTTCAGTCTTTGTGTGGTGAAAATATTTACAAGGATCATCACTATATGGAATTTTTGATTCTCATCTATATGCACCTGCACATCATATCCAAGTCATTGATATTAGTCAAGGTAAATTGGGAATTTATAATTTCATCGTTCGCATTTTATTATTTTATTTTTATTTATTGGAGTTGAAGGTATTACTCTAGGGATTATATTATAAGAATAAAGTTGCAATCACCTCTATCTGTCACATCTATCTGTCACAGGTAAAATATGACAACCTAGAATGTGTCACAAAGTTAAAAAAAAATTTAAAAAAATGTAATCAAATTAAACTTTTCCAAAACCATATAGAACTAGTAAAATTGGTGATCGAGATAGTTTGACCGGCCAAATGCCCATTTTGACCTATTCTGTGTAAATTCCATTTTAGAGCTTCCATTAGGCCGGAGAAGGCTCTGGTCGGCAGCTCTATCTGTCGGACAACCGGTCCAGTCTGTCCAGTGGGCCACATGGGCTTGACTTCAAATTCAGCTCTAAAGCCAAATTTGGGTGAGCATGCAGGGGTGGTGTTGAGGATTGGACGGCCCAAATTGAGCCGCCTCTCACCTTCTAAGTCAGAGCCAGAACTCACCCTTGACCGTTAAAAAGTTGTTTCCCTAATGAGTAATTTATGTACTGACACAAAAAAAAGAAGAAGAAGAAAACAAATCTATGAAATCGGCCAATTTTGAACAAATATTATACAGATGGTCAGTCAACATGTGTTTTTTTAAGGATGCCATCATCGAACCGTGTTTTTTTTTAGTTCTTTCAATAGTAAGGCTCAGCCATCATTGAACCGCTTTTTTTTTTTTTAAGTTCTTTCAATAGCAAGGCTCACCTGGCTCAATCCAGAGAGCAATTCTAGGTTCCCATCCTCGGATTGCTTTGGAATTGAACACTACTAATGAAAAAACTAAATAATTAAAAATAAAAAGTAGTTAAAGGATGACATCCTCGGACAGAGGGGCAATTTTGAAAAAAATAAAAAATGTGGGTTGACCAACCTTCCCTACAATTTTTGCTCATAATTGGCCTATTTCATTTTTTTTTTTGTCAATACATTAATTACTCATTTTTAAATTGGGAAAATATCTTCATACCTCGTATTTTTATATTTCATTTCCCAATAGACCTAAGGTTTTAAAATATATCTTGGAGCATAAAACTCGTAGATTTTTTTTCTTCTAACCCCTTGAGCTAATTTAAGCCTGTTTTTTTAGGCCAAACAAATCTAAAAAGACATATATTTTTTTAAAAGTCATTCTCCCAAACTTCTAGAGAGAGAGAGAGAGAGAGTAGGGCTTCATGGAGGTGAGAGAAAGATAGAAGTTTGGGGTATATAAGTGAAGAGAGAAAAATGATTGAGTTTAAAAATAGCATGATTTAACACATTTGTTTAGGTTAAAAAATAGGTTAATTATTTGGTATTATCTAAAATAGATATACCAAATCTACATTGTCTCACCAAAATCGACCGTGTAGATATGTGCAACCTTAATTCTACAAGTAAGGTTGCAACTTTATGTGAACTCTACCTATGAAAGAAATGGTGAACATGCTAGTGTTTCCTCTCTATAGTTCTTTCCTATTGCTAACCACAAAGGAATGATACCAAGCTATTGAAATTAAAGATCCTACTAAATCAACAATGATCATTTTCGTTTGTCATCATCGTCGTCGTTGTCATCGTCATCTAATGTATTCCCCTTCTTTGCCTCATCTGGATCACCTTTCTATGGGAATTGGAATGTTGGGAAGGAACAAAAGTAGGACTATCTCCTGGTCGGTATTCAGGTAGGAGCCTACCAGACATGTACCGAACACCACACGCATTGCAAAGAGTCTTTGGCCCTTGAGGCCCCTTCCTCCACTGAGGGGTCTTCTCTGTGAAGCAATGCATGCATCTCCTTACAAATCTTGATGACTCCCCCGAAATCATAATTTGAGATATTGAGAGTTTATTGAGTCTGTCTCTGAATTGACGTTGCTTCTTTGAAGTGTTTGCATCAAGCAGATGCCAAAATTTTCTTGGTTTCCGACTACTTCTAAGTCGTTTTGGATATGGGGTGTTAATGTCAAACATATTGTAAGAATTATCATCTTGAGCAATTGATCGCAAAGTCTTTACAAAGGGAATGTGAAAATCCCAGATGTCATTGCTATCTGTGGACTTCAAATTCACGGTCTTGTAATCCGGCGATTCAGAATTTTTATCTGTGAATTGGCTTGTAGGTTGGATATCGATAGGGTTTGCTTCAAGCACAATGGAGAAGCTATCACCTCCTCTCATCAATCTCAGAGACTTTTCACAGGCCATTTCTGAAATTTCTTTCTCAAAGTTGAAGGTGGTGATGATGTTTGTATCCTTCACTCCAAGCGTCTTGTGATGGGTAGGCTCTGAATAGCTTGGATCAGTCATGGAGCTGAGGTTGTCTTCTAGATCCATATCTCTCATAGTGTTTTCATGGGCCTTATCGTCGGAAAATTTTGCATCAAGAACTGAGGTGGGTTCATTGTCTGCTCTCCAAATCTCCATATCTCTCGAAGTGTTTTCATGGGGAGGAGAATTGTCGGAAAATTTTGCATCAAGAACTGAGGTGGGCTCATTGTCTGAGCTCCAAATCTCCAATTTTTTATCTAACATGAATCCTCTTACTTGTTCTTGCTTTAATGGGGTGCTGGGCTGTATCCAAATCTTCACTTCGTTATCTAACATGGAGCCTCTTACTTCTTCTTTCTCCACTTCTATATTTAACATGGAGCCTATTACTTGTTCTTTCTCCACTTCTTTATCTGACATGGAGCCTTTTACTTTTTCTTGCATTAATGGGGTGCAGGGATGTCTCCAAATCTCCACCCTTTTATCTAACATGGAGCTTGTTACTTGTTCTTGCTTTAATGAAGTGCTATCCTGTACTTTAGCAAGGGACTCTGAGGACCTAAAGTAGGCATCTTCCATGAAGCAAGACAACCACTCATGGTTTGTGATATCATCACTCTGGGCATTGAAGATTGCACAAGTTAGAATAGGTATGCAGAATGGCAGAGCTCATAAAAGACTCCAATAACACATAAGAACTATCAAAGTTACAATAGCTTAGAAGAGTGGCAATGCTCATAAAGTTCGAACAATTGGCTGAGGTTTTTATGATGATTTTTGAGTTCTTCTTATTATAAGATATATATTAAGCCCTTTTTATGTTCATACAATACTTTCACAAGTCTACTTGAACTCGCTTGAGTTACTCACGGGCATGAGCTTAGTCCTGAGCTCGAGCTAAGTTCTTAACCACCTGAGAAAAGACTTCAGACCCATATACGAGCTATCATTCCTCATGCAATATTGACCAGCACTACGACTCCTTATGAACTATTGCATTTTGGATATTTAATTGTAGAAGGGAAAGATGCGGTCTAGGTGCTTCCACTAAGAACTAAAAAAGCAAAAAATTGAAAAATTAAAAATATAATGGCTTACAAGGTTGAAGAAAAATTATAAATATATCGCAGTATTTATTGTAGACATCACGAGATTTTGACAATAACAAAAATCCCTGTCCACCAATAAATACTCCTTTCATACGAAAAAGCAAACAAAATATGGATAGCCCAGTTACTATATACATTCGCCGAGGCATATTCATTTCCTATGGTTAATCCCAGTCTAGGAGTACTTTTAGGGCCTCAAATCTTTATGGATGTAATGTCCTCGACATAAAAACCAACATCAAGGAAGTTAAAATGTCATCAGGTCAACATAAATACCAACCTCAAAAAAAAAAAAAAAAAAGGAAAAAAAGACAAAAGTATGAGCTCTCTATAGCAGCCTGGAAAAAATTAATGTCTTAATACATTGAAGAATTCAAAATTTCATTTTGAGAAAATATAGTCAGTCTTTTTCCCAATGGAGTAAGCATTTAGTAGGCTCCAACAAATACTATGCATGCTCCGAGATAAATATATTATACAAAATTCAAAACAAAGCAAATCCATAGTCCATTACAACTCACAGTCCAGATAATGGATGGATGGTGGTGAAGACGATGGATGGTGGTGAAGAGACTGGGACTTGCTATTGAGGTCAATCTAATGGGATTATGTCGTGTTCTCGATCCATCGCAATGTCCATTCATCGATAAGAAATCATCAATCACTTCTCAATGAAACAACTTTTTTTTTTTTACAAAAGAGAGAGTTCATAATCAATTTGTCGCTTTGGCTACAAAAAGGTCACAATCACCTTTAACGGGAATATCTGGTGGCTAGGGGTTTACATCTAAACCTTCCTATTTTTGTATCGAAGGAGAAGTGTTTGTGACAAAGTAATGATTTAATTGTATACAATCCCTTTTCTTATAATATGCAAAATTGTAATAGACTTTTGTAAGAAAGAGATCATTTGAATGGGCTACATGGTGGAAGTGGCTATTTTATTGTTTAGGCTATATACATACTAGCTTATTTATTTGATCAAAGCTAGCAAATATATAAAGTGACATGGTTAGGGAGGAAGGACACCCACCTCCTAATCCAATTCAAAACCTCTTCTTGAATTCTAATTGCAAATTGAAACTCTCCCTTTAAGAAATATCTTATCTTTATCCAAACTTGAAACTTGAGAAGTAAATATTTTGGCAATAGTTTGTATCAAGAAATATTCTATCCTGGATAATATCTTCTGTCATACATCAAGCTAATTCCTATCCCATAAATTTAAAGATTTTGTTATGGGTGGTTTGTATAAGGTTGACACCTTAAACCCTCAAAGTAAGGTATAATTCTAAATGGTAGTGAAATATGTCTTTTAGGACTAGAAATCTAATCTTTGTGATAGACTGAATATTTATTTTTATATCTAATTATGAAATTTAAACCTTCTAAAATATTGTAAATTGATCAAAGATATGAACACTTGAAAATTTTGAGAATGGAGGGTCCAACTATAACATTGCAAGATGCACTATTTCCTAGATGTGAAAATCTTTTTTTTATTTTTTTACATCCATATATCTCAAGGTTAAGATGATTAATTGGAAGGTTTTATAACAATTGAACTACTTTTCCTACCTTACTTCTATAATACAATGTTAACGTATTATTTAGACTTTTTTTCCTTTTATTATTTAGAAAGTAGTTTCTATGTATTCTTGCAATCTTGAATGTAATCATAAAATCATAATATAATAAAGAGTGCGCGGCACGTGCCTCTTGCTTGTTAAAAGACATGTGAAAGCACGATTTCTCATTTATGAGATTTCGTACTTTTGCATTTTTTTTTTTTTCATTTAATTCATATTTTTCCTAGCTTGTAGTACATGCATATCTTTAGCTTTCCTTAGTATATTTGTTTGAGAAATTTATGCACAAACAAATTCAATAAAAAAGAATGGTATATATTTTAGGATATTTTATTGTGACGTCCTATTTTTTGAGTTGTTTTCCCATTTTACCTTTGGATTAAAAGTGCAACTTTCGAGTCACTCAAAACACACAAAAAAAAAAAAAGGAAAAAGAAAATAAAAAAGAAACACTAAACTGTTTGTGTTTAAGGCGATTCAAAAATTAGATTTCGAACTGAAGGTAAAATAAGAAGGGAGAGGTTTCTATGCTTCCCCTACAACATAGAAGTTCTATCCTCCCCTAGCATCCAGCCGTCTAATTTTGACCAAGAGAGCCACTCATCGTTTGATCTTAGATCTGACGTCTCAAAGTATTTTATGTTAGTTTGTTTTATACAAATTGTATGAATATGAAATTTAGTATGTGCCATTTTCTCATGGGAGTGTACCTATAAAAAATATAATAATTTTTTGATAAAATATAATGACCAAAATACCCCTTGAAACTTTCAGGGGTATTTTGGTCATTTTATTTTATTGAAAATATTTTTTTAATATATTTTTCATTAGTGTGAGTTTAATAGAGGAATGGACGTCCAAAATTCGGTGTCAAAATTGTATATAGAAAAAAAAATAAAAATAAAATAGTGTAGAGACGTGACATTGTGATTGGGCAATCTTAACCCTCCATTCAGAATGGAGGGTTGGATAAGGGGGAGGAGGAGGATAGAACCTCTATGCTGTAGGGGAAGTATAGAAAGCTTGCCCAAATAAGAATGCAAAAAAAAGAGAAAGGTTTCTATACTTTCCCTACAGCATAGAAGATCTATGCTTCCCCTACCATCCAACCGTCTAATTTTGATCTTAAATCCGACATCCCAAAGTATTTTATTTTTAGTTTTTTAATTCAAATTATATGAATATGAAATTTGGTACGTGCCATTTTTCATTGGGGCGCACCTATAAAAAATATTTAAAATATTTTTTCTATAAAATATAATGATCAAAATACCCCTTTTAACTTTTAGGGGTATTTTGGCCATTTTATTTTATTAAAAATATTTTGCTTTATATTTTTCGAGTTTAATAGAGGATTGGACGATCAAAATTGGGTGTCATAATAGTTTATAGAAAAAAAATTAAAAATAAAACAGTGTAAAGACGTGACATTGTGATTGGGGCAATCTTAGCCCTCCATTCAAAATAGAGAGTTGATTAAGGGGAAATATATAAATTTTATATTGTAGAGGAAGCATAGAACGCTTTCCCAAAAAAACAAAAGCCTCAAAAAATTTGAACATCACCTTAAAATATCCAACACTATTGCCCAGGCTTTAATACCAAAACTTATTCTAGGTTTGTCCATAAAAATTTCTTTTTACTCGCATGCGAGTAAAATTGGGAACAGTAAAAATTATTGGGAACAGTAAAATTTATATATTTTAGAATTAAAAGAATATATACTTAATAATTTGGGGTCTTAATGGCCAGTGCATGCTAATCACTATTCATCGTGTTCATAGCCTTTCTGTTCCTCGCTCATGATACCTATATAAAAAAAAATTGAACTTCAAGTTAACAACACTCAGTCGCTCAGGGAAGGACCAAGCAAGGACCATCCATCTGATAAATATTTAATTTTATAGTACCTTAAAAATTAAATTCAAGCTAGGCCACTAAATTAATAACTGGGATTGGGCTTGATTTGACGCGAGGCAAGGCAGGCCCGGCGCATTCCTGGGCCTAGTACCTAATCAGGGCATCGTCGGGCTGCCACTAGGCCTAGTTCCCATGTTTGTATAAGGTGGGCACCTATAAAACCTTTTTTTTTTTTGGTCTAAATAAAATTTGACGTGTCAATCTTATAATTTTTTTATTTAGGGTGCATTTGGTTCGCGTGCAAATATTCCGTGGGAAATAAAATGCCATGTTAAAAACTTATGAAATGATGTAATTCATGGTAAAATAAAACCATTCCTATTGAGGTGGGGTTATATTCTGCATTTGTTTTCACACGTGGATCTATTGACTATTCGCTATTTACAATATAATATATTATTATAATATTTTATTTATATATAAATAATATATTTAATATATAAATATATAATTTATATATGGAATATATGAATGAATTAATATATAATATACAAATAATATTTTATTTTATATCATATTATATTATATAACATTAGATAATATATATTATTATAATATAAATATATAAATATATATGTATAAATGTATAATATAATATAATCTATATAATATAATAATATAATATGGGAAAACTTTATATAGAGCCGAGGCTCTAAACAATCAAATTCGAGCCTACCTCAAAACTTTCACTAGAAGAGGTTGTTTTGATGCTCAAATATTCTCAAATTGATCATCTCAACATCAAGATGCATGGATATGAGAAAAAAATAGATTTCAAGTTTTGAAAATAGTGTACCCTCAATTTTAAAGATTTTCAAGTTTTCATAGATATCATCGATCTACACTATTTTTGAAGTTTTAAACTTTATAAATAAATATAAAAATATATTTTAAAACTATCAAAATGATTTCCAGTATTGAAACCACATTCCTCGATACTATTTGAAGGTAGCCTCTAATTGGATTGTTTAGAGCCTAGGCTCTATGCAAACAGCACCCTTATAATATAGATATAAATTAATAGTACATATTATATATTATATATTATATATTTATATTTATTTTATTAATTTATATAAATAATATATTACTTTATATTATGCTATATTATATAACATTACATATATATATACTTTATATCTATTCTAGGTTTTGTGTAAATATTTCATACCAACCAAAGGCTACCGAAACTCATTACTTTTTAAATGTGCTACCAAACGCTACCGAAACCCATTACTTTTTAAATGTACTACCAAACATGATAAAAAAAATGTATATACAAATATTTTATTGCAAATATATGTATATGTAAGTAATTAGTTAATTTACTGGTGTAAATATTTACACACGAACCACACGAACCCTTAAAGAGAAGAAGGGAATGTCTATGGTAAGGACATGGAGCAACCTATTTTAGTGGGATGTATATTCAATAATGTTTATGGTGTGTTTTATCGTCGGTGCTTCAATTCACCTATTCTAGAGGACTATATTTTTAGTCATTAAAGAAGGGCTTACTCTTTCTTTAGTGGGGATATATTTATATATTTACGCATTCATTTTCCAAATCCCTTAAGTAGGAATTCTTTATTTTGCATATTTTTTCCTATATTTTTTCTTTTCCTAATCTCCTAATTAGGAATTCTTTATTTTGCATATCTTTCCCTATATTTTCCCATAAAATTCAAATAATTGAATATCCTAATAAAAAATGGGACCAAGGCTTATCCTAATAAAAAATAAAAATGGGACCAAGACATGTTGCTATAACCAGGTCTCCTAATTAGAGGCACATTTTTCCTATTATTTGTCATGACATTCGATTAATTTCTAATCTTTTTTTTGAGACTGTTGACTTTAATAATGTTGTAGCAATACTAGAATCTGTATAACGAACAACAAACAACGCCAATGTTTTACCAATACTGAATCTGTATAAACGAACAACAAACAACGCCAATGTTTTACCAATACTAGAATCTGTATAACCAGAAACTAAACGCCTTTAACATGTCATTTAGTCATAATGTTTTAAGAATACTAAAATCTCTATAAACAGAAACTAAATGCCTTTAAACATAAGTCAATGTTTTGCAAATACTGAATTAAATGCCTCTAACATAAGTTATAAGTTGGAAAAGAAGATATCTAAGCAGATGACTGACCTTAGTTCTCCTTGTCGTTTTAAAATACTAGAATATGTAGGGATATCCAAGCAGAAGGCTGACCTTATCAGTTCCATTGTTGTATGTTGAGATCTCATAATCTAAATATGTTTTGTCGAGTAAATTGTAGGAAGAAATCAGACCAAGTTTTGGTGGGAAAACTACCCATCTAACAGTTAATAAACTCTTATGACCTTGGGGAATCAGTAGATGCCCCGTTGAAGTTGAAGAACTCATCAACTTTTACAAAGTTTTGTGGGCTTGAGTTGTAAAAAGACAGTTGCATCATTGAAGTTGAAGAACTCATCAACTTCAGGACATGGAATGACATGTAATTCCAAGAGATATTCTTGTATAACAAGGCTGAAAAAACTTTTTAACTCCCTCAAAATTGAAACTTAATCCTTTTTATTTACTTTCGCTTGTTTGTTTTTCTACAGTTTGACAAAGAAAAAGCAACCTCTCAATAACCCTAAATTGAAGCTTAATCCTTTTATTTACTTTCATTTGTTTGTTTTTCTACCGTTTGACAAAGCAAAAGCTCTCAAAGCAAACTCTAACCATGTTTTTCCTCTCTTCATTCAAAATAAAGACACCTTCTTAGTCTTTTCTCTACGTAAACCTGCCAAATAAGCCAAACAAGAATATATAAGTATTAGAAATGGATAGAGATTATTGGGTTTACCCAAAAGAAAAAAAAGCGGTAGCCAAAATAAACAATAAATTAATGATTAGGAACGTTACCAATTTGTGGCTAAAGGTTAATAACAAAAGGAAAATTAATGGAAACACCAAAAAAAAAAAAGATTACCCAACATAATTAAAATAAATGAAATAGAAACATTCCCATTAGTAGCTATGGGCATTTGAATGGACAAAGGTTAACAATAAAAGGACAAATTATCTTATTAAAGGAAATAATAATTGGGAGAATGTTAAAAGTAAAAACAAGATTAAGCCAAAAATAATTTACGTTTGAATGGAAACAAGATTAAGCCAAAAGTAATTTACGTTTGAATGGAAACAAGATTAAGCCAAAAGTAATTTACGTAAAGTAATTTTTGTTTGCATGTGTCGATCCAAGAGAGATTTCAAAAGAAAAATTTTAAGCCATATCCTCTCTCCTCCCACTTCCACCTTCAACTCTTCTTCCACTCTCGTTTCTTTCTCCCTCTTTCCTCCTCTTTCTTATCCCTCTTTTTTTCTTTTACCCTCTCTTCTCTTTCTACCTCTTTCCGCTTCCACTTTCTTTTACCCCTCTTTTTCTCTCTATGTATACTGTATCTTTTTATCAATCTTTTCTACCCCTCTCTAGAGAGACCAGTTATCAACCTTATCTATTTTTAACAATAAAAATAAAATAAAGAAAATCATCGGGAGAAGGTCCAGAATAATATAAATAAAATAAAAAAAATTATAGAGAGAATATACAAAAAAATCATAGAGAGAATATACCTTCTCTCATGGTATGCAAAAGAATCTACCCAAAAAAACAAGTTCTCCAAAGGAACCTACCCAACAAAACAAAGTCGATAAGGGAATTCACCGCAAAAAGATCTTATCACAAGATCAACTTTATTTGACTCTCCCTTTAAATAGACTTCAAAACAAATAACTTAAAAAGGACATATCTCTAACTTTCATGAATTTTTCTTTATTTTCTCTCTTCTCCCTATTTTCCATCCCAATCTCTCAATCTTTATCATGATCTTCCACATATCTAACTCTTTTTTCTTTCTCCTATTAAATGCCCCTTAAATCTCTCACTAAATCTAACTAAATCTTTTAAGCAACTTTAAAATAAAATAACCTTAAACGAAAAACTATCTCACGCCACCTTTCCTAAAATCCTTTCCTAAAAATTTGTCATATAGACCAACCAACCATTCCTAAAAATCTGCATCATATACACCAACCATACTTAGTAAGTCAAGAAATAACAGTATCTTGACTCACCACAAAATCAGAATTAAATCCATTTTGGTCTAAGAAGATATGTTTAAAACTTTAAAATTTTAAAAACTAAGGTGGAGTTGATTTGGTCTAAAAAGATAGGTTTAAAAGAACTAAGGTGGAGTTGATATCTTTCACTGCAATTTCTAGGAAACTCCATGGTGCTAACCTTTTTTTTTAAGAAAGTTATCTGTTCGTATTAATAAACTAGTGGAACAAGATTACATCATTAGAAACCAAAGGAGCGGATAACCCTTAGATTCTGGGAAGCTAGAACCCAGTTTGATAAAATGTAGTGCTCATAATTTCACCGTTCAGCATTGAATAATTTCACCGTTTAGCATTGAGAAAATAAAAAATTACCTGGTTAACTATTTATTATGTATTTCATTGATCTGATCTGTCAACAATATATCTTAAATAACATTTTCTTGCTACAACCCATCTATTACATTTGTTATTAAATAAGGTTTATTTTCATCCATCTAATATAATAAAAAATACCCATGTACTATATTTGTTATTAAATAAGGTCTATTTTCATCCATCTAATATAATAGAAAAATATGTAAATAGATACAAGGAATACTTTATTGTGCTTGGAGACTTCATAAAAGGTGTCAATGCATAGGCATCCTTCAAGAGCAAATACATTCCAGTTACTTAATAAATAGATATTTAAAAGTTTCAAAGACAACCATTTCAAATAGGCAAAAATCTTATTTTCTCACATTTTAGACTAGTTTCGCTGCCACAAAACATAACAACAAACTACTGCATTTATCGCGAAAGAATTTTAATGATAAACTAGCATTCAACCAGAGCTTTCTAGGATGAAAACCAACAAAGCGAATACCAAATGAAAAATATTCATATCGACCATCATCCACTGTCATTCATTATTGGAAGTTCTTTCAGATCAAAAGATGCTTGTTTTTTAGCAAAACAAAGGCACACATATACCATACATAATTCATTATTGGAAGTTCTTTCCGATCAAAAGATGCTTCTTTTTTTTTAGCAAAACAAAGGCACACATATACCATGCATAGCGGTAATATGATAGAAATAACCAGCAGAAATTTTTAAAAAAATAAAATAAACAAAGCAAAAAAAAATAAATAAAGGAACACAAATAAGATACCTAATAAGGAAAAAAGAACAAGAAAGGCGCACAAACAAAAAAAAAAGAACACAAATCAGAAAACCTCAGCAAAAGCACAAATAAAAAAAGAACAAAAAAAAAAAAGGAAGCCAGGATCAGTTCGATATTAACAGAGAAAAAAACTACATTAAAAAAAGAAAATCACCTTTGTAGATTTGCGGTTTATCAAAAGGCAAATGTTTATAGCCAAAAAAAAAAAAAAATACAAATATCCATCTATGTTTATAATATGATAGTTATAAAGAAAACAGAAAAAAAAGCCACAACAAAATCAAGCACATTCATGAACGAATAAGTAATATCAACAGCAAAAATAGGAAAAGCAAGCACATTCATGAACGAATAAGTAATATCAACAGAAAAAAAAACAGGAAAAGCGAATGAAGACGCATGCACCTTCAAATCATTATTCAAAATAAAAATCTAATGAGATAAGGAAAACAATGAAGAAAAAATGATATGAACCAACAAAACAATTTTCATAAATTTTTTTTACAGAATTGGGGTTTATCGTCTTAATAAAAAGTAAAAACTCATTGATTTTTTCGGTTTGTAGCGAGCGGCTGTTATGGGAGCGAGTGGGTGTTTTTTCTTCAATCCAAAATATTTAGGGTTTAGAAATGGAAGCACATGCTTTTAGTTGTGAGCTAGTGGGTGTTTTTTCTTCAATCCAAAATATTTAGGGTTTAGAAATGGAAGCACATGCTTTTAGTTGTGGCCGGAGTTTCACTGAAAACTGTCGCGCACCCCATGCACGACAAGTTTTTTTAGGGCCTTAGGGGAATAGTGCGTTGGGGAAAATCTGAACACCGTTGTTCGGATTTTCCCTCTATCAAACGGGTGAATTGAACAATGTTATTTCCTAATTTTACATGTGTATCAATCGCCACCTAAACAGTTTCTGAATGCACAAAACCACTGATTTTACATATTAACTACTAAATAAAATCACAAGTAATTTCAAATTTAATTCAAAAAATTCACGAAACTATAGTTCAAACTAATCCAAATCCCTAATAAAATAAAATTTATTTTAAAAAATTGAACTTTACACAGCGATTTTCTACACTAGCTACTAAAATCTGCAAACATATGCAATGGAAAAGCCCATATCTTTAACTTACAAAAAAAAGTCCCTACCTTTGATCTGAAACCATAGCTTTGAAGAACAAGACTTGGGGGGATGATTTTTTTGGGGGGGATGATTTTTTTGCGGGGAATGTATTTTTTGGAAATTGATAAGATGCATAAATAATGATTTTACACAAATAACTACTAAATAAAATCACAAATAAATTTAAAATTAATTAAAAAATCACAAAAACTATAGATCAACCCAATTCAAATCCCAAATAAAATGAAATTGAATTAAAAAAAGCTAAACTTCATACAGTGATTTTCCACCATAACTGCTAAAATCTGCAATCGTATGCAATGAAAAAGCCCATACCTTAAACTTCACACACAAAAGAAAAAAGCTCGTACCTTATCTGCAACCATAACTTTGAAGAACACGACTTGGGGGGATAAACCCTAGCACTAGGTTAACCGATTATTTGGGTATACAAGGAATTTATTTATTTATTTGAAAAATAAATAGATTTCCTAATATTTTCCATTTTAAAAAGTTTAGTAGTGAGAGGAGTTGTCAGGGTCTCCATTTTTACTAGTACTTTAATAGAGTGACCGTTACAAAACAAAACAAAAATAAAAACAGAATTAAAAAAAACAAAAAATACAATTAAGCCAACTAGTTTTAGGTTTTAACTTAGAGCGGTTTTGTACCTTAGTTTTTACAAAGTCAAAGGGCCTTCACAAAATCCTGGAAACCATGCTTAAAAAGGCAAAATAAGCTCTTTAATCGACGAAACACTTGAGTTTTGTAATAGCTAATTCTATAGCTTTTAAGAAAGCAAACTAAGCCGTGCTTTAATGGAGAAAACTTAAGGTTTTTTTTTATCTTCAACTCTGTGGTTTCTAAGAAGAAAACTCAAGCTTAAGACTGTGCTTCAATGGCCGGAAACGATAGGGTTTCTCTATAGCTTTAACTCTCTGCTTTCTAAGAAGGACATGGAGCTCTGGAGCTTTAATGGCGAAAACTAGGGTTTTAGTACACAACCAGTAGACTCCTGTTGCTATACAACCAGAGACCTCAAATCATAGAAAAGGAAAAGTTGAGCCTTCAATATAAGGAGGCAAGTTCTTAGCTGGAGCATTAATGGCTGAAAAGGGAGCTCCTAAAAGGACTGAAAGTGCTAAACAGAAAAAAATTTCAAAATCCCAATCGCTTCTACATTAAAGAAAGCTTCAACCTCGTGCCCCAACCTCGTGCCCCAAAAACCAGTGCAAAACCTAGAGCGGGTTATGAGATCTATAAAACGAAAAATGCCTATGTTCTGAAATGATGGAGAAATGGTCGTTTTAATTTTGTTTGTTGATAAGGTCCCTATGATAAGGATGAAGTTTTTGGCCTAGGCTTTATGAAATCAAAATAAAGCCTCATCTCAAATCAAAAGAGCACTTTTGATAACCAAAATCTCCATGATGGCTCTAAAACCATTTTCCAGCACTTGCGTTGCAATTTGAAAATGTACAGATAAATACTTATTTTTAGTGCTAAATGGACTTGCGTAGATAATTTATTACAATATACACTAATTTCAGAGCTTGAAATCCTAAATTTTTTTTTTACAGCTATAATGTTCAATGTAAAGGTTTTTCAATGCTTGAATTGCAATTTTTGATAACCTTATCTCAAATCGGAAGAACTTTGATAACCAAAATCTCCATGATGGCTCTAAAACCATTTTCCAGCACTTGCGTTGCAATTTGAAAATGTACAGATAAATACTTATTTTTAGTGCTAAATGGACTTGCGTAGATAATTTATTACAATATACACTAATTTCAGAGCTTGAAATCCTAATTTTTTTTTTTTACAGCTATAATGTTCAATGTAAAGGTTTTCCAATGCTTGAATTGCAATTTTTGATTTAGGAGCGAAGGCTTTTCTTACTTTGATAGGCCGCAGCCTTATCAAATCATTTTCCCTACTATAATGCCCCTCGGGAGTACTCGTACTATATTATAACCCTCCGGTAAAATATTTACTTGGAGATTTTTTTATTTGAAATTTCAGTATCCATTAAATTATAATCAGATTATTATTTTTAATAAAAAAGATTTAATTTTGAGTTCATAAAGGTTCAGATCAATCAGCCCCCCCCCCCTCCCCCCGACCCAAAAAAAAAAAATCAGATAGTTCCTAACTTAATCAGCTATCAATTTTTTTAGCCCACAGACGGAGAGAGTTAATTCTTTTTCTTTTCTTTTTTTCTTTTAAGTTGGTTGCCAAGTTTTAAAGATCATGTCCCAAAATTTAGATAAGTTTGGCCGGAGAGAGTGGATGGGTAGAGTAGGTAATCTTTTAGCAAGAGATTTTAGGCTCTCCCACATCTTGTGTGAAATTCAATGTATAGTATTTATCAGCTCCCTGATTAAATTTTGAGGGTGTATTTCTTCGACCTCGTGCCTAAAAAAATAAAAAATAAAAAAGAATATTCAATACGCATTATATAAAGGAAAACGTGACTATTTTTTTAAAAATAATAATAAAAAAGAATATTCAATACGAATTATATAATGAAAAATGTTTATAGAAGGTTGCAATTTTTTTGTAGAAATAAGAGTGTATTTACACTGTTTACGTGGTTTTTTTTCTGTTACGTGGTCTTTTTTCTTTTTTGTTTACAGCTATTATATTATAACATGGACTCCACGTGGCCTAAAGAATAGTATTTTTCTGTGTTTTTAAAGACCGCATGCATGCTACTTTTAGTTTCTAAACAATGGATTCATTGTATTCCCCTAAATGATCGCATGCATGCTACTTTTAATTCCTAAGCAATGGATTTATTGTAGGGCAAGCTTTCTATACTTCTCTTATAGCATAAAACTTGTATATTTCCCTTTAACTAACCAACCATCCATTATGAGCCTCAATCACAATGTCATGTCTCTACATTATTTTATTTTTAATTTGCCTCCTACAAAATATTTTGACACCAAATTTTGACATCTAATGCTCTCCTAAATTTTCACATGTAAAAAATATAAAAAAAATTATTTTCAATAAAATAAAATGATTTAAATCGCCCTAAAGTTTCAAAAGGTATTTTGGTCATTATATATTATTTGAAACGGTAGCAACATGCCTTTTGGTACTTCATCGAAAGAGTTTCGCCAATTTAGCCAATTTGTTTTTTGATTTGAAACTTGTTAGAATTTGACCCTTTCCTTTTCCTTTCAAATATATATTTATGAAGTTGTTCCAACTTATTGATTGGGACTAACTCTAGATCCTGACCCTTGATCAATGAATCAATATTTGACTTTCTGCTCAAGCTCCATCATGTACTATTTACTTATTAAATTACAACCCAATAAGAGCGCGTCTTATCCTAGTGCAAAAGAATAAATGATATATCTTCTATCTTTTAGATAAAACGATGAGTGGTTCACTTGATCTAAATGACCACATGTATACTACTTTTAATTTTTAAACAGTAATTTACGTACAGACACAAAAAAGGAAACTATGAAATGGGCCAATTTTGAGAAAAAATTATGTAGAAGAACACTCAATCGGTGTTTTCTTATTTTTTTCAAAATTACCCATCTGTTCGAGGATGCCATCCTCGAATCACTCTTCAACTTTTTATTTTTAGTTATTTTATTAGTAGGGCTCACTTGGCTCAGTCCAGAGAGCAGTCAGAGATCCGCATCTTCGGACCACTCTTTTATTGCACAAAAAAAAAAAAACAAAGAGTGGTCCAAGGATTATTAAGTTCTTTCATTAGTAGGGCTTACCTGGCTCAGTCCAGAGAGCGGTTCAAGGTCCCCATCCTCGGACCGCTCTTTTCTTCTGCAAAAAAGAAACAAAGAGCCATTCAAGGATGGGATCCTTGGACCGCTTTAGAATTGAGCTACAACTCAAGGCTCAGTTCTAGAGTGGTCCGAGGTCCCCATCCTCAGAATGCTCCCCATCCTCGGAATGCTTGGAACTTAGCTCTACTAATAACAAAACTAAAAAAATAAAAAATAAAAAATAAAAAGCAATATGAGGATGGCATCCTCAAACCAATGAGCAATTTTGAAGAACATAAAAATGCCATCCTCAAACCAATGAGCAATTTTGAAGAAAATAAAAATGCCATCCTCAAACCAATGAGCAATTCTGAAGAAAATAAAAAAATGCAGGTTGACTTACCTCCTCTATAATTTTTTCCCATAATTGGCCCATTTCATATATTTTTTTGTATCCGTAGATAAATTATTAATGGTTAAATATGCCCACTAAGGCAGAGCTCAAAGGTAACGTAAGGAATAAGAGAGAGAGAGAGCGCAATAAGGTTAACTATTCACAAATAAATATAAGAAATTGGTGAATAATTAGTCCAATATTTACATGAGAAATATTCACAAATTAATAAATAAAATGTTGAATAATTGGTCTATTATTTACATGGAATTGAAAGAAGGAAAATGTTTCAACCTTGGTAAGGTTACAATAAGTACACCGTATAGATTTAACCCTATCTTAAAAGATAGCATAACTTTGGTATTATCTTTAAAAAACATGTCAAATCTATACTATCTAACCAAAATGGACGGTGTAGATTATTAGTGCAACCTTATTTCAACAAATAAGGTTACAACCTTATGCGAACTGCACCTATGAAAGAAATGGTGAACATGCTAGCTAGTGTTTCCTCTCTATAGTTCTTTCCTATTACTACCTGCAAAAGGAATGATACCAAGCTATCGAAACTAGAAGATCCGACTAAAGAAAGTCAGATTCTAAGTCAAGACTGCAACAATCATCATTTTCGTTTGCCATCGTCGTCGTCATCTGATGTATTTCCCTTCTTTGCCTCATCTGGATCACCTTTCTATGGGAATTTGAATGTTGAGAAGGAACAAAAGTAGGACTATCTGCTGGTCGGTATTCAGGTAGGAGCCTACCGGACATGTACCGAACGCCACATGCATTGCAAAGAGTCTTTGGCCCACGAGGGCCCTTCCTCCACTGAGGGGTCTTCTCTGTGAAGCAATGCATGCATCTCCTTACAAACCTTGATGATTCCCCCGAAATCATAATTTGAGATATTGAGAGTTTATTGAGTCTGTCTCTGAATTGACGTTGCTTCTTTGAAGTGTTTGGAACAAGCAGATGCCAAAACTTTCTTGGTTTTCTTCTACTTCTACTTCGTTTTGGATATGGTGTATCAAACATAGTGGACGAGCGATAATCTTGAGCAATTGATCGCAAAGTCTTTGCATCTGGGATTTCTGGAAAGGGAACGTTAAAATCCCAGGCGTCATTGCTATCTGTGGACTTCAAATTCAAGGTCTTGTAATCTGGGGATTCTGAATTTTTAACTATGAATTGGCTTGTAGGTTCGATATCGTTAGGGTTTGGATCAATCACAGTGGAGAAGCTATCAATTCCACTCATCAATCTCAGAGATTTCTCACGGGGGATTTCAGAAAAGTCTTTCTCAAACTTGCAGGTGGTGATGATGTTTGTATCCTCCACTTGAAGTGTCTTGTGATGGGTAGGCTCTGAATAGATTGGATCAGTCATGGAGCTGAAGTTGTCTTCAAGATCCATATCTCTCAAAGTGTTTTCATGGGTTGTATCATTGGAAAATTTTGCATTAAGAACTGAGGTGGGTTCATTGTCTGCTCTCCAAATCTCCATCTCGCTCGAGGTGTTTTCATGGGAAGGAGAATCGTCGGAAAATTTTGCATCAAGAACAGAGGTGGGCTCATTATCTGAGCTCCAAATCTCCACTTTTTTATCTAACATGGATCCTCTTACTTGTTTTTGCCTTAATGGGGTGCTGGGCAGTATCCAATTCTTCATTTCTTTATCGAACATGGAGCCTGTTACTTGTTCTTTCTCAACTTTTTTATCTAACATGGAGCCTGTTACTTGTTCTTTCTCAACTTCTTTATCTAACATGGAGCCTGTTACTTGTTCTTTCTCAACTTCTTGCATTAATGGGGTGCTGGACTGTCTCCAAATCTCCACCTTTTTATCTAACATGGAGCTTGTTACTTGTTCTAATGGGGTGCTGGACTGTCTCCAAATCTCCACCCTTTTATCTAACATGGAGCTTGTTACTTGTTCTTGCTTCAATGGGGTGCTAGCCTGTACTTTAGCAAGGGACTCTGAGGACCTAAAGTACACATCTTCTATGAAGCAAGACAACCATTTATGGTTTGTGATATCATCACTCTGGCCATTGAACATTACACAAGTTAGAATAGGTATGAAGAGCTCCAAAGCCCATAAAAGAGTCCAACTAACAGAAAGGAAAATGGTTGATAGGGCTGCGGCCCTATCAAAGTAAGTAAAGCCTCACCTCATAATTCATCGAAAATTGCAATTCAAGCATTGAAAAACCTTTATATTGATCATCTCGGCTTGAATGGTTGTAAAAAAAAAAACGGATTTCAAGTTTTAAAAATAATATATATTGTAATAAGTTATCTAGGCCATCTATTTAGTACTATAAATAAGTGTCAATAGATTTGTAAGATCTGTACATTTTTTTAAGTTTCAAATTTTACTAATGGTTGGAAATTGATTTTAGAGCAATCATAGAAATTTCCATTGCCGAAAGTGCTTTCCGGATTATTTAAGGTGAGGCTTTATTTTGTTTTCATAAAGCCTAGGCCTTACAAAAACTTCATCCATACATATAAGAGCTATCAAAGTTACAATAGCTAAGAAGAGTGGTAAAGCTCATAAATTTCAAAAACTCGGTCAAGTTACCTAGACTCGGCACTCTGCCGATCTCGGTTCCTAGGTATAAACTTGGAGATTTAGAATATCATAAAGTTTATAACTTTTAAATTAATATATAAATTTATGTTATCACTATGTTTACATATAGTCTTGATGTTTTTTATGAAGATTTTTTTCTTATTATTCGATGCATATTTCTTTTCCATTTTATTGGATTTTCTATAATCAGTTATTCCAACTTTATAGAACTTTAATGATTATTATAATAGCTTACTTTTTTATTTTAAAATTTTCGTTTTAATATTTTTTAAACATTTATGTTGCATTTTGAGGCCCTCTTTATTTTCATACACCACTTTTTACAAGTTTCACTAGGACCCGCTCGAGTTACTCGACGCGGGCAGGGGCTTAGACCGAGTTCAAGCTAAGATTTTAACCACCTGATAAAAGGCTTCAAAACCATGTCCGAACCATCATTCCTCTTGCAATATTAACCAGCACTTCAATTTTTTATGAAATATTACATTTTGAATATTTAATTGTAGAAAAAGCAAGATGGGTGTCTAGGTGCTTCCACTAAGAACTAAAAAAGCAAAAAATTGAAAAGAAAAAAATTATAATGGCCTAAAAGATTGAAGAAAAATTATGAACATGTCGCATCTGGAATGTAATCATAGTGATAAATAATGCACGGTACATGCCTCTTGCTATACCAATGATAGAAAGACTAATATGAGCTTGTCAGGGAATATATATTTTTTTTTTTTTTTTTTGAGCTCTTTTGTTTTCTTTCGGTAAAGATCGTAGTTTTATTGCAATAACTTTTGCTTCAAATAAAATAAAACTAAAAAATCCAAGGTCTTAAAAATCTTATGTCATTAAAATAATTTTCTTTAAACAAAAAATATATACACAATTCTTATGCTTGGAAAAAAAAAGCAATATAATTAAATATGATAAGAAACAAAAAGAGAGTGCCGGAGATTACCTCAACCGGGCTTAATACACCCCACACCGAGTCTCCTCCTTCCGATAGTGCTCGGGAGCTATGATCGGTCTATTGGAAACATGTGAAAGCATCTTTAGATTTTTTAATATTTTATTACAAAGTCCAAAATTTTTTAGTTGTTTTTTCAATTTATCTCTAGTTTAAAAGTGCAACTTTTGAACCACTTAAAATACAAAAATAATAATAAAAAAATAAAATAAAGAAAGAAACACTAAAATTTTTATGTAGTTAGACTTCTTACTGGAGGTAAAATAAGAATACTATATATATATATATATATATATATATATATATATATCGTATATATGCTAACATACGTAGTTAGGGTTAAACTAAGTATAAGTAAAATAACTAACGTAAGTAAGGTAGGGTACGGTATAGTACGT
>NW_006498792.1:925159-972717 GCF_000471905.2 Amborella trichopoda | reverse complement strand
CTATATATATATATATATATATATATATATATATATATCGATATTGCTAACATCTAGTTGGGGTTAAAACTAGATTAGAAAAATCACTAGAAATGGGGCATGCGTGTAAAATTGGGAAAATTTCTTCCATATTTGTTTTTTGGTTCACACATAAATTTTCTATTTACATATTTTAGAATTTAAATATTATATATTTAATAACTTATGGCTTTAATTATCAGTGTATATGCATACTAGTCACTATTCATCATGTTCATATCCTTTTCTGTACCTCTCTCATGATACCCTATAAAAAAAAAAATCTCAAAAAAACATTTTTGTAACAAGTTATCTGGACCGTACATTGTTAAGATTTTTAATTTTTTACAAATCTCCTCAAATTGCACCAGTTCTAAAATTTTAAATTCTATAATTAGGGTTAAGCATGGACTTTCAAGCCATAGAATGGTATAAGAGGGGCACCTTATACAAATCTTCGCGAGTATTTTTTTTTTCTTGTCTAATTTAAATTTGACATGTCACTCCACTAAAAAAAAAAATTTAGAGAAAAAAAGGGAAGGTCTATAGTAAGGACTTGGAGTCACCTATTTTAAGAGATATATTTTCAAGAAATTTATTCCTCAACGATTATAAGGAAGTTTTATGGTTGGCGCTTCAAGTTACCCATTCTCTTGGGATATATTTATAACCATTAAAGAAAGGCTTACCCTTTTTCTTGCATGGTTTGAATGGAATGTCTTTACCCATTCATTTTCCTAATCCCCTAATCAGGAAGTCTTCTAATCCCCCAATTAGGAAGTTTTTATTTTGCATGTTTTTTCCTATATTTTTTGTAACATTATAATAATTGCTTATCCTATATTTTCTCTTAACATTCTAATAATTGCGTATTCTATATTTTCTCGTAATGCTTATTCTATATTTTCTCTTAACATTCTAATTATTGCTTATCCTATATTTTCTCATAACATTCTAATAATTATTCATCTTATATTTTCTCAAAAACATTCTAATAATGGCTTATCCTAAAAAAAAATAAGACTTGTTGTTATAACCATGTCCCCTAATTATAGGTCGTTTTTTCGTCTTTTTTTCCTAATAAAAAATGGGAGAACACATGTTGCTATATCTATCTCGCTTGAATAACTAAAAGAAGAGCACGCCTTTGAATATAATCATTTAATATTAACCATAAGATAAATTTTGCAACTACAAAAGTTGAGAAAAAAAAACCATTAATTATCCTCTTTTTTGTGCAACTGTTAACCTAAACAATGTTTTACAAATACTAGAATATGTATAACCAGAATAACGTAAGTCTATATAACGAGAATAACGAGAATAACATAAGTCTGTATAACGAGAATAACATAAGTTGGAAAAGAATAACATAAGTTTGTATAACGAGAATAACATAAGTTGGAAAAGAATAACATAAGTTTGTATAACGAGAATAACATAATTTTGTAAAACGAGAATAACATAAGTTTGTATAACGAGAATAACATAATTTTGTAAAACGAGAATAACATAAGTTTGTATAACGAGAATAACATAATTTTGTAAAACGAGAATAACATAAGTTGGAAAAGAATGATATCATTGAAAAGTTAGACCCAAACTAACCATAAAATACAAGATATGGTAATATATTGCTGCATCATGGTATTTCCACGGTATCTTTTTGTGCTTTCCATATAAAGTATGGAATTTCTTTAGTATCTTTTTGTCCTTTTTCGTAGAAAGGGTGATGATAGCCTATGTCATCTATTATATCGATATTTGTCTTTTATGCAGAAAGGGTGGTGATAGCCTATGTCATCTATTGTATCAATATGATTTCTTTTAGTGTGTATGGAGGTCAGTCGAATGGTGGTGTGGTACGTTCTATCTCAATAATACTGAAATACTGGTTAGGGAAGCTTAAGACTAAAACTAATAAGGCAATTTCCTCTTTTGATTTGGTTCCTTGTTTTGACCTCTATTCCTTAGACTAAGCCTAAGGGAATCACATATACCTATATTCAATGTTCAAAAAAGCGGACCGCCCAGGCTAGCACCTAGGCATCCTAGAAGGCTTGGGCGCATCACTTAGGCCTAGGCGACCAAACGAGGTGGCAGTCCCTCGGTGGGCGGCCGCCTAGGCGATACGGAACCCGCCGCCTAGGTGGCCGCCCAAGAAGCAGGCCTGCGCCCCATCTATGGGGGGAACTTTTTTTTTTTTTTTCCTATTGATTTTTTTAAAAATATAAAGGGTTTCAAAGGATGGGTTTTAGGTTCATTTGAAACCTAAACCCACAAGAGCCTATTTTAGAGAGAAAGAAACCTCAAGAAAATATCATTTTCTGACTTTTATTGGATCGAAGTTGGATCTAAGTGTTTCATAAAGTTACGGAAAATGGATCCAAACATCACCTAGGTAGATTTGATTTCGTTTTGGAGTCTTATAATCCTATTAGTGGGTGTTTTTTAGATTTCCTTTTTTTTTTTTAAATGTCTTCTTCAGGATCTAGTTAAAGTAGAGATGCGGGTTTGAAATATGGATACAACCCAAATCCAAATGACAAAAATTGCATTAGGTGCAATTTTTGTAAAAAAGATACAAAATGTGGCATAAACCTGTTTAAGAAACATCTTGCCGGTAATAAGGGAAATGTTGCCCCTTGTAAAAATGTTCTTGAAATTATCAGAGAGGAGATTAAGACATATATGAGTTTTGAAAAATAAAAACAAGAACAAAATCCTTGTTATTTGAATAGATATATTTCTGCTACTTTTAGAAGAAGTAATCCGGGTTGGAAGTATGGTTATAACCCAAAACCAAATGATAAAAGTTGTATAGGGTGTAATTTTTGTGAAAAAAATACCAATAGGGGTATTAACGGATTCAAGAAATACTTTGCTGGTATTAAAGGGAATGTTGCTTCTTGTAAAAAGGTTCCTGAAGATATTTGGGATGAGATTAGACAACTTCTGAATTTTAAAGAACCAGAAAATGATGAAAATGAGCCATGTTCTATAGAAATATCTTCTCCAAGTTCTTTTAGAAGCGGTGATCCGGGTTGGGACTATGGTTATAACCCAAATCCGAATGACAAAAATTACATTAAATGTAATTATTATAGAAATGATAGTAATGGGGGTATTTACCGGTTTAAAAAACACCTTGCCGGTATTAAGGGGGATGTTGCTCGGTGTAAAAATGTTCTTGACGTTATCAGGAAAGAAATTATACAATATTTGAATTCAGGGAAGCACAAAAAGATAGAAAGTGGTAGAGCAGCCAAGACTCTTAAGGCCTCATCTGCACATACTAGTAAAAAGGAGGTAGAAGAAGAGGAGGATGAAGATGCATATTTAAAAGAAACAGAGGAGGACGAGTGTTATATTGAAGATGAAGATGACTCTAATGATGATGGTCTTGATTATGATGCATATGATGAAGCTTACCTGATTCCTTCTGATGATGAGGATGACTGAAGACTCTTAGTGTTTAGTGTTGACTGTGTGTTGAGTGTTGACTAATGTATCATAGTCTCGCAGACTGTATATTTTTTGAATTTCTATATATTTTTGAATTTCTTATTTTTCGTTTCTACTTTCTAATTACTAGTTCTACTATCTAATTTTTTTCGTGTACAATCTGCAGTGTATAAGACTATCAGTGTATATAGTTTTACTGTTTTAGCATTGTATGAAAATATGAATTATCAAAAATTCAAAATTCTCTTCCTGTCTTCTATCTTCTTTTTTTTAAACTGCGATCATAGTTTTATGGATTATCAAAATTCTTATGGATTAATCATTATTAGTCATTAGTTTTTATTTATTTATTTATTTATTTTTTCAATTGGGCCGCCCAGGTTCCGGCGCCTGCCTAGGCGGGTGGCCTGGACCCATGGCCACCTCGGTGCCTCCTATGCTTTTTGAAACACTGCCTATTTTAGACCCAGACTTATCATAAAATACAAGATATCCTTCCAATATATATTAATTACAATGTATACATTCCATATTAATCAGGTAGATAATATATACTTTCCTTTTCACAATATCTAAGCTGAGGTTAATTCTGCTTTATCGAGGGCATTGAAAGCTTTTAGCATAAGTTGGAAAAGAACGATATCTAAGCAAAGGACTAACCTTATCAATTTCACTGTTGTAAATCTCAGTATCTAAGTATGTTTTGATGAGTAAATTGTCGTTGAGGAAGATATCAGAGCAAATTTGGGCCGGAAAAATACCAATCTAACAAAAGAGAATAATTTACATAGTTATATAAGCAAAATTAATTAACTCTTAAACCTCTATATGATATAAGAAAATAAACCTCTATGTGAAATATATGGTGCGTCATTAAGAGAAAAAACACTTTTACCAAAAATCAAAAACAAAGATTAAGAAACTCACTATTGTCTTGGTGGAATCACGAGATGCCTCATTGAAGTTGAACAACTCATCTGAGTTGTATTTGGAATTGGTAGAATCACTAGATGCCTCATTGAAGTTGAAGAAGTCATCAACTTTTACAAAGTTCTGAGGGCTTGAGTTGTATCTGGAAAAGACAGTTGCCTCATTGGAGTTGAATAACTCAAGATGAGGGTTCCGAGAGACATTCATGTCTGCCTCATTGAAGTTGAATAACTCAAGATGAGGGTTCCAAGAGACATTCATATCATCAACGCTGAAAAAACTTCTTTAAGTCCCTCAATATATGGAAGCTCAATCCTTTTTCTTTACAGTTCGCCAAAGCAAAAGCCAACCTTTACTTTTGTAGCATGTTTTTCCGCTCTTGCAAAAATAAAGCAAGCTTCTTGGTCTTTCTCTATGGGTAAACCTGCCAAATAAGACTATATAAGTACTAAAAATGGACGGAGAGATTAATGGAGTTATCCAAAAAAAGAGTTAGCCAAAATAATAAATAAATGATTAGAAACGTTACCAATTTTTAGCTAAAGGTTAACAACAAAAGGAAAATTAATGGGGACACCAAAAAAAAAGTAAAAGGCATTTGTATTATTAAAGCATTTGAATGAATAGAGGTAAACAGTGAAAAAAATGTGTATAATAATTAGGATAACGTTAAAGAATGTGTATAATAATTAGGATAAAGTTAAATTTGAATGAATAGAGGTTAACAGTGAAAAAGAATGTGTATAATAATTAGGATAACGTTAAATTGGACACAAGAATAAGTCAAAAGTTATTTACGTTTGCATGTGTAGATCTAGTACTTTAAATACGTGGGAGATTAGAACCAAGATTTGAGAATGTTTAAGTAAAAAGTTATTTACGTAAAACATGTGGGCCATACCGAACGGAGGTTTCCTCGGGCTAAATGGAGATGGGCCCCCGAGTACAAAGGTGAGGGGAAGACCCAATGTGGGGGAACTTGATTGGAAGACCCAATTTTCTCTTTTTATCCAAGGTTTCAGTGCCTAGTTAAAGGGTTGTTGCTCGACTGCATCAAAGGAAGGTTTCCTTCGGTTTGGGTCTCTCTCAGCCCGGCCCTAGATTGGGGCTCGAGTACAAAGGTCTCTAGGCATATCTTTTCTTTTTATCCAAGGTTTCAAGATCCAATCCAACGGTGCCTAGTTGACGGGCTGTCGCTCGACTGCATAGGTTTCCTCTAGTCTAGGTCTCTCTCGGGCCTGCCCGAGATTAGTACTCGAGTGCAAAGGTCTCTAGGCATATTTTCTCTTTTTATCCAAGGTTTCCTCAGGCTAGACGGATTTTGGCCCCCCGAGTGTAAAGGCAGGGAGCTTGACTGCAAGACCCAACCTGACGGTGCCTAATTAAAGGGTTGTCGCTCGACTGCAAGACCCACCTCCACCTTATCCGACGGTTCCTAGTTGAAGGGTCGTCGCTCCACAGCTCATCCGGCAGTGGAGCGAAGACAAGACCCAACCTTATCCGACATTGCCTAGTTGAAGGGGTCGTAGCTCGATTGCACTGCAATAGCCACCTTATCTGATGGTGCCTAGTTGAAGGGTTTTCGCTCAACGGATAATAGGTTGATCTTTCTCAATAGTTCGCTATAATAGGAAGTCGAATTTCCCAAGAGTTCAATCTTTTATTTATATATATAAACCAACCATAGCCAGTAAGGGAATAACAATATCTCGATTCACCACAATACCAAAATTAAATCAAATTTTGGCTAAAACGACTAGTGAAATGCAAGTATCGATCACCGAAATGAAGTCTCACTCTTAAACTGGCGTATTCGATTAAAAAGAGTGGTAGAATGAGAAAGAATTTGTTGGATCCATCTTCACATGTGGTTAACAATTTTTATATTTTAATTATATTATTCTAAACTTACTTTAAAATTAATTTTATTTACTTGTAAGTAAATATTACTCTAAAGAATTAGAAAAATAAAATTTCAAAAAACATATCACATAAACTAAAGGGTGCAGTTTGTAAACAATCAAATTAGAGCCTACCTTCAAATAGTATCAAGAAATTTGACTTCTAGTGTAAATCGACATATCTATTGAAACTCGAAAATTTTGAAAATTGACAATCCAAAAATGCGTTACAAAATATACTATTTCCAAAACTTGAAATCCAATTTTTTCTCATGTCCATGCATCTTGATGTCGAGATGATCAATTTGAGGATATTTGGACATCAAAACAACCTCTTCTAGTGAAATTTTTGTGATAGGCTCCAATTTGATTGTTTAGAGCCAGCTTTGAACAATCAAATTTGAGCCTACCTCAAAACCTTCACTAGAAGAGGTTGTTCTAATGCCCAAATATCTTCAAATTGATCATCTCGACATCAAGATGCATGGATATGAGGAAAAAATGGATTTCAAGTTTTAAAAATAGTATATTTTGTAATGCATTTTTGGACTGTCAATTTTCAATATTTTCAATATTTTCAAGTATTCATAGATCTGTCACTCTACGCTATTTTTGAAGCTTTAAACTTTATAAATAAATATAAAAATATATTTTAAGGCTATCACAAAGATTTCCAGTATTGAAACCACATTTCTTAGCTCTATTTGAAGGTAGGCTCTAATTTGATTGTTCAGAGCCTAGGCTCTATATAAACTGCACCCTACTAAAATATGATTATAGTTCAATTCATGACTTGCATATTGAGGTATTTATTTTTTAAAAATAATTTCAATTACATTATTTACATCTCTAAGTTGCATTTACGATTAATTATTATCATGTTTTATCTTTTATATATATTCCATTATATCATTCACTAATGTAAATGAAATTATTTTTTACTTGTATTAGTATTGTATTATAATTGGAAAGCTGAAAATGCAAAAAAGAAAGACATAGAAGGAATTATCTTTTTTATTTTTTTTGTATTTTTGGTTAATTACTTTTATGCTTTATCTTTTTTTTTCTAATTTTTAATTATACTATTTTTTAAAATACTTAAAATTAATTTAAAATAATATTTTCAAACAAATGATTTATTTATAAGTAAATAATATTCTAAAAAATTAGAAAAATAAAAATGCAAAAATATGTCACATAATAGGTGTAATAAACAACCCATGATAATCATATATCTTTTGCAATTAAAATTAATAATAATATTGGTATATATGCCAAAAAAAATAGAAAGGATATATATGACTTTCTTTATACAATGTAATTGGGTATCAAACAATATAAAAAAATTGACATCTTAGAAACTTAAGGGCGTGTTTGAGTACCTGGATTGAACTCTCCAAAATAAGGCTATCTAGGTATTGAGCCCTTATCTCTTGTTTGAGTAAAACATGTTAGTCCCTATAATGAAAATAAATAAATAAAAAAGATAAATTACTTACTTGGATCTGTCTTTAAATCACACGAGGGATTTAAGGTTTCATATCAAAACCCATCCGGTGACAGACTACCTTGAGAGTCCACTTAGTGAAATCTCTTTTACCAATTTTCATCATTCTCTATCTATTACTTGATGGGATATCCTCTTTTTATAGAGAACTGTCTTTTGTAACTCTTATATTCATGGTCTATAGGAATTGAGATTCAACTATAACTCTTGCCTTAATTTTCTTAAGTAAGGCCAATTATGATTAACAAGTTGTCACCAAACTGTTAATCCTATATAATGAGCTAAATCTGTCATTAATGTACTAATGACTAACATAATAGGATGTCATCTAAGTATTCCTACAATTTGATAAAAGATATTTAGAAAATAAATAATTTTATAATCTATGATACAAAATACAATTCTTACAAAGAATCTAAACATATCACTGGGTTTTCCTTCCAATGCAACATCCTATACAAATTCCAAAATGGATCCTAGTATAAGGCATTGTCTCATGTCAACCACATACATGGGATTTCACATATACTATATAATATGGCTTTTGTACTATTATTGAAAAATAAATTCCACATACATGGTATTTCACATATACTATACAATATGACTTTTGTACCATTATTGAAAAATAAATTTTAAGGATAAAAGGGCCTGATAGGCCATATTTCCAACAACACATTCATGTTTGGATAGCTGAATCCCGAAGAGTGGCCAATCCACAAAAATGTGGATCATGTTATTCCACCAAAATAGGTGGAATAGGGGCTATCCACAGTTTTTTGGATTGGCCAATCCACATCGGATCCAAAATTTTACAATTCACTCAAGTTAATTTGAAATATTGAGATCGTGAATCACAAAGACATCTTACTTAAATATTAAAGTATATATTACATATAATATAATAAATATTTATATTATATATAATAACATATATATACATTAATAACATAAATATATAATATGTTATATATATACCATAATATAATATGTAATATAATGTATTTTATATTTATTTTATATATTACTTTATATTTATTTTATTAATGTATATTCTCCACCCCTAAAGAGAAAGTACTTTCGTTATATAATATAATATATAATATTTTTATATCATATATGACACAAATAATATATAGATTATATATAATGTATATTATATGTATATTATATATCTATATAATATATATTAATTATATAACATATAGTTGTATATAAATATCATATATTGTATAATACAGCTACATTAGTAAAATAAATATAAACATATAATAAATATAATATAATAAAAATTATATTATATATAATATAATAAAAATTATATTATATATAATATATACTATTATATATTTATATTATATTGTATTATTGTAATATATTATATGCATTATATAATATTATATATGCATATATTTATATAATATGTATAATATATTTATGTATTATACTATAATATTATATATTTCCTCTAATGTTATATACTATAGTATATTGTAAAATAATATATCATTTATATAAAATATTATTTATTTATTATATATTGATTATTATTGCAATATAAATTATATATTAAGGATATAATGGAAAGGAACAATACAAAAAATTAAGGATTTCATTTTAGTTTGGAATCAATGGGAGAAGTTAATATGTATAATATTAAATATAGGGTACTAATATAAAAACTGCAAATGAATTTCCATGGATTTGCAACTTCGACAGACATATTCTATGTTTATGATGTTTCTTATCTTATCCAAAGAGTAGACACCCTATCCTATGGATAGACCAATTCGAGGATAACCCAATTCCAAGAGAAGCCTATTTCTAGGCTAGGCTTTTTTCAGGTACCCAAACGGGATGATTATTAATATTTGAGGTGAATCTTTAATTCTATATTTTAAGGTTGCAATTTTAAATAAATTATTTTCATTATATATAGATAGTAGAATTAGGTTTTTTTAATTCATACTAGTAATATGCACGTGCATTGCACATAATATTTAATACTAAAACATATTTATCATTAAAAAATATTTTCATTACAATATTACAAATATAATATTGTAATTACAAAAGTAATTTAATATTAAAATAGCCATAAAAATATAAAATTTATTATTAAAATACATATAAATGGTGAAAGTATGAAAAAATAAAAATTAATCATGTTTCATTTTTATTTAGAAATGTGCCTTACCTAATAAAAGTAACTTATAAAATAAAATTAAAAATATTATAAAAAATACATAATCTATTTCCTAGAAGAAAGAGTAAGTAACTTATAAAATAAAATTAAAAATATTATAAAAATGCATAATCTATTTTCTAGAAGAAAGAGTGACATGATTAATGAGTTATATAAGCAATTTAAATAAACAATAATGGAAATAATTCAATAATATAAGGAAAAACAATCAGAACAATTGTTGTTAATATTAAAAAGCTTTAATATAAAAAGAGTGAATGAGACCAAACCAATTATTTTCTACCTTTAAAAAATCACACATTATAACTTGAATATAGAGAGAGTGAGTGAGCCCAAACCACTTCTTTTCTACCATCAAAAATTCACATTATAACTTGAACATATAAAGAGTGAGTGAGCCCAAACCACTTCTTTTCTAAGATTAAAACATCACATTATAACTTGAATATATAAAGAGTGAGCCCAAACCACTTCTTTTCTACCATTAAAAAGTCACATTATAACTTGAATTGACTTGAATTATATAGAAATAGGGACAGAGCGTACCTTCTACCTTATTTTATAAAAGTATTTCTCGGAGAAAAAGATTGTGAGAGATCATTAAATACATGAACTTGTAGGATGAAAATATGATTGCTTGAAAGTTTCCTTATAAGATAGGATAGATTGGGTGTGATAGATAGGATAGAGAGAGATTCTTTATAGGATAAGTTTAGGTGTGATAAGAAGGGAGAGATTGAGCGAGAGATTTAAGAAGATAAAGATTGGGATAGATGAATAAGAGAGCAGAGACTGTAAGAGATAAAAAAAAATTTCTTAAAGAGAGATAAGAAAGGAGATATTGAGAGAGATTTAAGGAGAGATAAATAAGGTTATAAGAGAGATTTTAGGAGGGAGTTATGAGTTACATAATGAGAGAGAAAAGTGGGAGCGGGAGATAAACATGGGAGGGAGGGAGAGAGAATAAATTAAATATAGAGATAGACATCACATTGGGTATTAAAATTTTTTTTTTTATATTTATGTCTTTTCATAAATGCAAGAGGCACGTATTTATGTCTTTTCATGCATGTAGGAAGAAGAGAAAGAAAGTAAACGAGGATATATCCAATGAAAAAGCCCATACCTTTTAAATTAAAAAAAAAAAAACTTTCCCTACACGTAGGAGGGAGAGAGAGAAAACACGGCACATATGCATGAAGAAGCCGAAACCTTTTAGGTTAAAACCAAACAAGCCTATACCTTTGATATACAACCATAAATTTGAAGAACAATACTTTGGGGGAGATATTTTTGTGGGGAATGTATTTTTTGGAAAATAACAAGATGCATAAATAGTAATTTTACATAATAACGACTAAATAAAAGCTAAACTTTTATATTAAATCACTATTTTAAAATTAAATAGTGATTTTTAATCTGCAATCGAATGCAATAAAAAGGCCCATACCTTAAGGTAATAAAGTGAATGTTAAATAAAATAATAATAAAAAAAGTAATCATTAGGCTGGTTGAACATACAAAAGAAATCACAAAAAAAAATAAATAACAAATAAATGGGGCGGAGTTAACCTTCGCAGAGGAGAGGGAACAGGAGAACTCAAAAAGAACAAATACAAAGAGAAACAAATATGGTAAATAAAAAATACAAACGAGACAAACAATAAAGAAAATACACCAAAAATTATAAAACAAAAAGAAAAGCAGAAAAAAATAAAATAAGAAATACAATTAAGACAACTGGTTTTAGGTTTAACTTGAGCGTTTTTGTACCTTAGTTTGTATAAAGCTCTTTAATGGCGGAAACGGCCTTCACAAAATGATCGCAAAGGAAATGTTGAGGCTTCAATATAAGGAGGTGAGGTCTTAGCTGGAGCTTTAATAGCTGAAAAGGGAGTTCCTTAAAGGACTGAAATTGCTAAAAAAGGGTAAATTTTCAAAATCCCAAACGCTTCTCCATTAAAGAAAGCTTCAACCTCGTGCACGAAAAACCAGGGCAAAACGTAGAGCGGGTAATGAGATTTATAGAACGAAAAATGCCTATATTTTGAAATGGCGGCCAAAGGGTCCTTTTACTTTTGTTTGTGGGTAAGGTCCCTACGAGAATGCCCTTATTCATTCTTGAAGTATATTATAAGAAAAGAAAAAGTTTATATAAGGTGTCAACCTTATACAGTACAAGTAAGGTATACCTAATAGATGCACTAAAAAAAAATTGTTTTTATGCCGATAAACCTTCGAATTGATCAACTCGAACTCAAGATTCATAGAAATGAAAAAAAGGGGATTTCTAGTCCTAAAAATGGTTCATCTTCTAACACATTATATGGACCATCTATTTTCAATATTTTCTAAGTGTTTGACTTTAAATTTCATAATTGGGGGACAACAATAGATTTCCATATCGCCTCAAGGCTTTACATTAAGAAACTACAGTTTTGACATAGTCTTGAGGTACACCTTACTTAAATAGTATAAGGTTCACACCTTATACAAATCTCACCCTATAAAGAAAATGTATGTAAAGAGACCATTTACTTTTTTTCTATTAAAAAATACACTATTTTGTGGATTCGAAATCTTTTTGTCTTTTCATATTCATACGTCTCGATGTCGAGTTGATCAATTAGAGAGTATAAATGAATTTTTGAGGTGGACCTTTAATTCTACATTTTAAGGGTGCAACCTTAAAACTTTTTCTTTTGTGTAAAGGTGTGGTTTGGATAAGGTTGCAACCTTAAGCAACCCAATTAAGGCGAACCTCTAAATTTATCATAAATCTAATTTTGATATAAAAAATTCTTAAGATGTTTTGAGAATCTATTTTCATCTCTTGAAAATAGACGGTCCAGATAATGTGTTCAAAGATACAATATTTTGCGGATTTGAAATCTTTTTTTCTTTTCATATTCATATGTCTCGATGTCAAGATGATCAATTAGAGAGTATTCCAACATCCAAACAACCTTTTATGATGGAATTTTGAGGTGTACCTTTAATTCTACATTTGAAGGTTGCAACCTTATATAAACTTTTTCCTTTATGTAAGGGTGTGGTTTGCATAAGGTTGCAACCTTAAACAATCCAATTAAGGCGTATCTCTGAATTTTATCATAAATCAAATTTTGATATAAAAAATTCTTAAGATGACTTGAGAATCAATTTTCATCTCTAATTATAAAATTTTAAACTCCAAAAATAGTTCAAATCAAGTAGATTGATAAACATATAAAAATCTTGAAAATGGACGGTCTTGTAATTTTATACAATCTTGAAAATAAACTCAAGATCCATAGACATGAAATAAACACTAGTTGTTATTTAATGTAACCCAAAAATATTAAAAAAAAAATCATAACTTTCAATTGTCAAATCTAAGTATTTAACAAACTCAAAATCCAAATCTTTTATAGAAACAGGTATCCAAATTCTAAGGTGTATCACCAAATTTTATATCGAAAAAACCTCTTGAGCGGCTATTTCACCCAGAAGAGTAATTATATTGTATGATCCGGTGGGAGCATGCTATAGACTCTTGGAAATACAAGCATTTAACCACTTAGAGCTCACTCTCATCTTTTATGCTACTGACAATACGGTACTTTCTCACATCTATCTATTTTTGAAAATTTCGAGTTTTTTGGATAAGGAAATGGCCAAAATTTTGGTATTATCTCAATTTCACGAGATACCCTCTTTTCAAAACATTATTGTTATTCAAACGACATCCCTCAAATTACCTAAAGGGAATAGATTTACACCCATGTTTTTAAGTAAGGAAACACTTTATACAAGGGTGCAACCTTAAAATGTAGAATTAAAGATGTACCTCAAAATTCATTGGAAAAGATAGTTCAATTATTGAAAACCCCTCTAATTGATCATCTTGCCATCGAGATGTATGAATATGAAAAAAAAAATTTGAGTCCTGAAATAATGCATTTTGCAACACATTATCTACACCGTCCATTTTCAAGTTGTTCACATGTTTATAGATCTACCTGATTTCAATTATTTTTTAGCATTTAAAATTTTATATTTAGATATAAAAATAGATTTTGAGATAATACTAAGTTTTTACACGAAAATTACATGTTGCGATAGAATTTGGAGGTGTGCCTTAATTGAATCGTTTAAGGTTGCAACCTTATAGAAACCACACCGTTGTAGTAATCATCATGAGAGGTACGGTTGTGGTTTCCGAAAAGGTGGATGTGAAAATAAAAAATCTAGTGAAAGTACAACTTTATCATGCTCCTCACTTTGTAAGGTATAATTCCTGGGCCATTGTACATCAGAACGCTCTTATCAATATGTGATGTTATAGTAGCATAATGTACTTTGCACTGTGAAAGGAAAGTATATGTTGTATATCCGGTTAATATAGAAGGTGTATATTGTAATCAGTAAATATGAGAAGGATAGGATATTGTGTTCTGTATTTTATGATAAGTTTGGGTATAGTTTAGATAGCTATGATTTAGTTTCTATTAGTCTCATATGTAATTTATCTACAAAAGACATGTCTGATATATTCATATCAATTAATGGACACTGAGTCTCTTCAAAGAAACTTGAGACTCTTCACATGATATCTGAGCCAGATTCATCTTAGTTAGGTCGCTTCCTCATCCATGAAGCATTGTCGTCGACTTTCAAGATGAGTATATTGCTCACCTAGTCAGTGCAACTTATGTCGAGTCGTGTTTCAACTTTCTGATATGTCCTCTCTACCGAGTAGTGTTTCACTATTTGATATGTCTCTCTACCGAGTCGTATTTCGACTCTCTAATTGTCTCTCTGTCGAGTCGTGTTTCGACACTTGGATATATCTCTTTATCGAGTCATTTTCAACTCTCTGATTTGTTTTTCTCTTTGAAATCATCTGCAATTTCTGTTCCTTAGTCCAACTGTTCCTGATGCATGTTGATCTGTCGTTGCTTTCTATGCTTATTGATCAAGCAATTTGAGCATGACAACTATTGTATCTAGTGGTCATGCTATACACCTAAAGATCTAACTGCTTGTTTCCACAATCAATATTCAAACTCTAGCTGCTCTCTCTCATAACATCTTGAGTTTGACGGGGAGTATGAAAGGAAAGTATATATTGTATATCCGGTTAAGATATAAGGTGTATATTGTAATCAGTAAATATGGGAAAGGTAGGATATTGTGTTATATACTTTATGGTAAGTCTGGGTATAGTTTAGGTGTCTGTGATTTAGTTTCTATTAGTCTCATTTGTAATTTGTCTATAAAACACATGATTGTATATTCATATCAATTAATGGACACTTAGTCTCTTCAGAGAAACCTGAGACTTTTCACATGCACCATTGCTATTAAGATCAGAAGGTCAGACCGCTGATTGATACCTGGGCCCTTTTGATTAGAAGCAAAAATTAGATTTTGTTG
Organism: Amborella trichopoda; assembly: GCF_000471905.2. The sequence goes on along the minus strand of NW_006498792.1, from coordinate 957,272 downwards.
AAAATTAGTCAAAATTGATATTTAATATTTTGACTTATGAGAATAAATCAATTCGAGTTAGGAAATTCTTTGGCAATATATTAATATATTTAAATTATTATTATTGTTGATTTTTATGGGAAATTAATCAAATACCCATAAGTGATTAGGACTTTACCCATATTTTTTATTTAATTTCAAAATTCCTATAAAAATACATAGCCTTGGCTTGGAATAGTTGCAAATGGGCAATATGTTAAGTGGGATTGTATAAAAATAGACTGCCTTGGCTTAGAGTACTTGCAAATGGCCAAATATGATATGTGGGATTGTATATAATGAGACCATTTATCTTTTGTACAAGGAGATCACAATTGCTTATAATCATTTTATGTGAAATTTGATAGCTTGAGGGGTCACAAAGTTCGAGAAATTTTCTTTTGAACTTTGCGCTTGGTCAATAAAATAAATGCAACCACCCAATTCCATATTCAAATGTCAAGATTAATTGTGACCACCTTGTACAAAAGGCAAACATTCTCGTTGTATACTTTTTCTATGTTAAATGCTTATCTCTCATAGGTATTTTGGGAAAAAAAAAAAAATATTAAAAAAATTTCAATCCAACAAATTCAACTGTGGATCAAATTAGTCTTGATTGGATCGGGCTCCACACCAGTTTAGTGACTAGTTATAATCACCTTCATCATTATCATCTAAGCCTTATTCTAACTATTTGGGATTGGCTATACAAATATTGTTTTGCCATTTTACTATATCAAAAGCACATTAGATTAAAATATATAAAATAGATGTGGCAAAGGTTTTACATTGGTTGCCAAACTAACACAACCCTCCTCCTTTCTCGAGTTTGGAACTGGGATGACCGAAACTCTCGAGTTTGGAACCAGGATGGCCGAAACTCTTGAGTTTGGAACCGGGATGACCGGCTTTAGAGCTGTCATGGCAGAGTTAGTGACTAGTTATGATAACATTTATATAATAGAGTTTGATTTACAAAAATGAAGTACTCATTCACAATGGTGATGCTTTTAGCTGTTATTTCTCACCATGCATGTTATTAAACTCAAAGGGGAAAATTTGTAATATCTTAAAAGGAAAAAGCTTACAAGGATGCTACCTTATAATGTAGAACTACAAATGCCCCTCAAAAATCCATCGAAAAAGGTAGTTTTAATGTTGAAAAACCCTTTGATTCATCATCTCGACGTCGAGATGTATGATTATGAAAAATAAAAAGATTCTAAGTCTCAGAAATAGTGCATTTTAAAACATATTATCTGCACCATCCATTTTCAAGATTTTCATATGTTTATAGATCTACTTGATTTTAATTATTTTTGAAATTTAAAATTTTATAATTAGATATAAAAATAGATTTTGAGATAATACTAAAAACCAAGGTTTCAAAAAACGCTAGGCGGCCTGCCTAGCGACCAGCGCTCTGTAATTTAAAAAAACATGAAAAACGCCTAGCCCTCCTGGGCGCCGGCCCAGGTACATCCGCCTGGGCGCCCAGGCACCGGGCTCAGTGCCTAGGCGGACACCCTGTAATTAAAAAAACAGAAAACGCCTAGCCCGCCTAGGCACCCACCCAGGTACATCCTCCTGGGCGCGCCCGCCTGGCCTGGCCTGGCCTATGCGGGTAACTAAGCGGGCGCCCAGAACCGCAGTCTCCCATTAATTTAAAAAAAACGAAAAATGACTAACACGCCTGAATGCCCGCCTGGCCCGCCTGGGCGCCCACCCAAGTACATCCGCCTAGGAGCCCGCCTGAGCGCCCGCCCAGGTACATCCCACTCGTGTAGGGCCGCCTGGGTATAGGCAGGCGGATTTTTGGTCCAGGCCGCCTAAGCGCTAGATGGACCGTTTTTTAAAATATTTTACATCAAAATTATATACCATGATAAAATTTGAAGGTGCACTTTATGCATCTGTATGCAAACTGCACCCATAAAGTGAAACACCCTTTTTGTACGAAAAGTACTCTCATATTTATACGTATAAGAATCCAATTACATTGTATGCATGGAGTCCACGTGCCCTAAACTGTAGTATTTTTCAAGGATAAACCAATATTTCCGTATGTAAACTGCACCCATAAAGTGAAACACCTTTTTTGTACAAAATTACTATCATATTTGTACGTATAAGAATCCAATTACATTGCATGCATAGACTCCACGTGCCCTAAATTGTAGTATTTTTCAAGGATAAACCAATATTTCCGTATGTAAACTGCACCCATAAAGTGAAACACCTTTTTTGTACAAAATTACTATCATATTTGTACGTATAAGAATCCAATTACATTGCATGCATAGACTCCACGTGCCCTAAATTGTAGTATTTTTCAAGGATAAACCAATATTTAAAGACGTGGCTTGACACGGCTAAGTTTCAATTACAATTAGGATAATGAATTGACACGGCTAAGTTTCAATTACAATTAGGATAATGAATGGCTTGACACGGCTAAGTTTCAATTAAAATTTGGATAATGAATGACCTCACACCGCTTAGTTTCAAATTAAAATTTGGATAATTTTCATTTTTCAGTTAAAATTAAAAACTACTTAGGGACTGTTTGGTAACCAGAAGCAGGAATGCAAGCATGTTCGGTAACTAGAAGCTAGAAAATGAGAAAGGTAGTATAGAAGCTATGGAATTTGTATTTAGATTGGGATGAGGTTTGCGTAAGATTCCCACCTTATACTATACAAATAAAACACACGTTTAGTTTCAGTATTGAAAACCTTATGTTGGCTTGAAAATCCATGTTCAACTCGAATTAGTGGCAGTGCCAACATCGATCCACAAATGTGAAATATTACGTAAAATATAATAAAACTAATTTAATTCTAATAAAATAAAATAAAAATGAAAAGAAACACAAGAAAAAGTAAAAATATATCAAACCGGGCCAGTTGGCCCGGGGCTCCCGAGGCTTCAAGGCCTCGCCCGTATCAGGACCGACAGAGTTTAAGTCATGCATCCTCTTTGTTTCTTCTCACGTTTTGACCAGGCCTTGGCATGGTTGAATGGACATCTTAATCTAAGGGTTGTAGGTGGCATAAACTTAAGGTTTTCCTAGGTCTAGGTTTTTCTCAGGTCTCATAATCTCAAAGTTGTCTCTGGGCACAAGAGCTAATAAGGTCTAAACCCCTAAAATGAACCCCAAATGATCTTTTTATAAATTGAAAATCATCTGAAATGGGTAACAAACCATAATCAGAAGATTTCCAAGCCTGGATTGTTGTTTTGGTGGTCTAAAGCTTGGGCGATTCTAGTCTAGGGTGATTTTTGGGCTGTTGGGATGATGCCTGCCAAAAATCAACCGATTTGGGTCAGTCTAGGCTGGGCGACACCAGTAATGTCGCCCATACCAAATTTTCCTAGAATTGGCAGATTCTTACATTGGCTGATTTTGGAGCTGTCGGGTTGCTGGCTGCCAAAAAACAACCGATTTAGGTCAGTCTGGGCTGGGTGACACCACTGGTGTCGCCTAAACCAAATCTGCCCAAAATCGATAGATTCCAGTTTTGAGGGGATCTACGGGCTCTTGTGATGCTGCCTGCCAAAATTTTGGCCAAAACAAGGTGTTTTACTGTTTTGAATGATTTTTTATTAAAAAATAGTGTTCTACAGGATTCTAAATCACAAGCCAGGCAGTATGGACTGATGACTAAGATAGTGTAGTCTCAAGGCTATCTATAGTTTAAAAAAGCATTGAATTTGTCAGCTTTCAAAATGGGGTATCTACAGTTGCCCTCTTTGGTGCTCCTTGTCCTTTGAGGGACAGATGAGTGTCAAAGAAGCAGACATTGTTGACGTTTTAATTTATCTAATGTCACGTGATAAGAGGGCACACCAACTTGCCCTCCAAGTCAATGCACTCCCGGCTCATCCACCTAGGGAATTTTCATCTTAGAGTTTTCGGTGTGAGATGTTCTGGCGATTTATGCATGTTTAGAACTTGAGTTGGATTTTTTGGCTATGTCGCTTAACTTCAGAGGTTTTCACTTTTAAATTCTTGAACATGTCCATTGATTTCCTTAGGGTTTCCTAAGGTCTTCTATAAGTTTTACTTGTTTTAGGAAAAGGATTGCCTGGTCCATTTTGAAGAGAAATGAGGTGACAACATGTTAATCATCATATATGGGTATTCAAGCTCCTTTGTTTTATAAGACATTTTAGAAATTTTGAAAATAGGGAGAGTTTTGCAATAAAACCAAGAGTTTTGGACAGGTTACGATTTCAACAAAGAAATTAAGATTTTTTAAAACACAAGACATATAGTAAATCATTTCGAAAAGAGAAAAATATTTTGAAAAACAAATTTTTAGTTAGCAGTTTTAGCTCTTACAACCATGGAGTCTTCTAAGCAGTTTGACATCATGCAACGATAGAAAAATACACCCTACCCTTTACGTCATACAAGGCTAGACGGATACACCTGACCTTTTATATGACACACGGCTACACATTTTTTGAATACACCTTACTTTTAACGTCATATGGGGTTAGATGTTTTCCTGTCTCAGCTTTTTGGCGTTGCACTAGTCGGACGTTTTCTAAATTGTGATTTTGGTCGGCAGTTTAAACCACCATGGAGTACTTGAAAATTTTTGAAAATTAAAGGTCTAAAAACAGTCTTTTTTTAATAAGAAAAATGCATAACAAAACCAACTTTGGTTCCTAGAAGGCTCCAAAATTGGAGCATGGGCATTTTTGCTCAAAAAGTTTTGGGTGACACTAGTGTCGCTCGGGCGACACGAATTGTGTTGTCCAATTTTTTCATTTTTTTAATTTATTTTATTCTTCATCTTTGAAGACGATCGGCGTTGGTGCCGTCAGCTGGTTGATCATTCCACATAGCTCCTCCGGTTGTGTGTTGCTTGGGATGTGTGTCTTGGCGAGGACCTTCTCAATCTAGGCCCTATGCATCAGTGAGTTATTAAGCCCTATGCGCTAGTAAGTTATTAAGCAGCTCCAAGATGGAGATCTTCGCCTGAAGCTTGCCCAAGAGAACCGGTAGATCGTAGGTGGTTGTAGATCCTTGGGATTCTTTGTGGGGTTCATGATTCATGGTATTCGTCGACTGTTGGGCTCAGAGGTTCTTCCTATTCTTTCTTTGAACGTATTGGCCATCAATCAGATGGGCTTGAAAACTCGGCCTCATCGGGTCAAGGAGTCTACTTCACTTGCCTGAAGTTCGATAGGATCCGCCCTTGCGAGAGTAATGGAGAACTTTGGGGTGTTGGCCCCTCGATTGGAGGATGATCTATTCTTGTTTATCTGGACCACATCAATTTCTAATACATCGTCTTCATCATATTGGTCCCACTTAAGTAGGTTGTCGAGGCTCTGAGGTGAAGGGGTCTAGAAGATCCAATAGATCCTCTTTGGGCTCTTGAAGGTGATGACCACGAGGAAATATAAATTGAGTTTTCGACCGTTGTGGTCATATTTTCTGGAATAGGGTTTGTGAAGATACCCATCTTTTAATTAGGCTCTTCAACAAGCTGATTTTTTTGTGGGACAGTGATGTACCCCCTATCGATCAACCCTTGAATAATGGGCGTGGTTTTGATGCCATTTACACCATTTGCTCATATCTGTGACTTGGAATGGTGGCTCGAATGGAGCTGAGAGGTAAACCATGTCTTTAAACATGAGTAATTCCAATACTTTTTCTAATGGATCTTTGAGATAAGTAAAATTATCCTCTCTCCTTTGGATGTTATTTTGAGCGTTGACTCTAGGCTGACCCCTTTGGTTTTGGTTCTGATTGCTTCGTTGAATGGTTGAACCTAGAGCCGACCTGTTAATGATAATTTCATTAACCTGGTCGAAAGTATTCTTCTTGTTGTTGTTCTTGTTATTGTTTTTGTTGTTTGTATTTATCGTGTTTTGAGGGTTGGTTATAGGTTTGTTCTCGGGTCTGGTGCTGAGGGTTATTTCTCTAGCCCCTTCGTGACGTGCCACCTGCTCAATCATGGAATCGAAAGAGTACGGGATAAGACCTTGGCTGAAGAAGGTCCTACATTCGGGAGCGACATTTTCTAGGGCCACGGAGATTTTGGCCAAGTCCGTGAGTGGACATTCGATGACCTGCATTGCTGCCTTGTGGAATAGATTGATGAAGTCCTCGAAAGATTCTCCCGGGTTTTGCTTTATTGTGCTCAGTTCACCCAGGGAGAGAGGTCTTGGTGTCGATCCACCGTAGTGGGAGACGAATTGGTTGAACATTTCATCTGGAATGATGTGCGGTTGAGTACACATTATTCTTTGATGCCAGTTCAGAGCCTCATCAAACAGTGTTTGCGAAAATATGACCTTCAATTGATTTAGCCTATATTGTAAAGCTGGAACGGAGATGAGGTATGCATGAATATGAGTATCTAGATCACTCTTCCCGTTGAACTTGTTTCGGAGTTCTGGGATGATGAATCCAAAGATAAGGTCCTCCATGCCCCCGAGGGTCTCATGAACATAGGCCTTCGGAGCGTAAAACTTCGTGAATGCCCAATCATACAAGCATGTCTTGCATTGCTTTCATGGTGCCTTCGTATTGGGCATTCGGCATGATGATAAGCCCACCAGTTGGCGGGTCTCAAGTGTAGACTAATGAGTCAAAGCTTGGGGTAGAGGTTGGGTCTCATGGACCTAAGGTTGGTGAGCCGCAGTCATTAGGGCAATCAAATATACCTAGGTCTGATGGACATATTGTCCCATAGGTGCAGCCACAAACTACAAGTATTGCACGGTCTGTTGACTTGATGGATTATTGGGATCGATTGAAGAATCAGTTGACTCAGTTGTCCTAAGGTGCCCTATAGCACTAAACTGGTTTGGAATTGACCTACATGTTGGCGCATGGACAGTGTAGCCTCGGTCAATGAAACTTTGAAGGGCAGCTTGGATACCTACATTACCTAGGGGTCAGTTCAGGTCAATACCTCTGTTTCGTACAGAGTTCATATATCATAAGTTGTACTATGGTGGCTTGAAACCGGATTAGATTCCCTAGACCTAGGTGGGTCTTGGTTTTGAGACCACTATGCCTCGGAGTTATCATGGTTTGAGTTATGGGAATGACCATTTGATACTGCATGAACATCTTGCCTTACTCGACTCATACTTTGGGTTCCAAGGAGCCCTTGCAGGACGACCTCAGGTCGAATCCCTTGATTATTCAAAGTCTTTCGAGTAGAAATAGCTTTTCTAGCAACACAGATTTCAGGATATGGAACTGATCCTTGAGATTTTGCCTCAAGTTAAAGACCTGGGCGCCAAATAATGGACAGATGCTCTGACTATAATCCCATGGGATTGCAACATATTGGTCCCTAGGTTTGGGAAGGTTAGGTTTTGGGTCAGCCGTAGAACAAACATCATAGTCGCCCTGAGTGATCGACGATGGATTTCCCTAACTTAGTCTTAGAACCTGATCTAGACTCGACGGACTAAGACCTGATCTAGACTCGGCAGACTAAGACCTGATCTAGACTTGGGCCCTTTTAGACTTGATGGAGACCTAGGCTGAGGCTAGACCAGATGTGCCTTGCAAGACTCGATGGGTTAAGGTTCGAACCCTAAACTAAAATGGACCTAGTCTAGTCCTAAAGGCAATTCTACATCTATACCTAGATTGAGATCTAGCCTAGATGGGTATGAGTCTTGGCTCGGACCGAGAGGGCCTAGGTTTGGACTTAGGTATAAACCCGGTTCAGACCTAGGTTAGGCTGGGCACAAACCTAGGCTTGGACCTAGAGGGTTTGGCATTTAGATCAGGTGTGGACCCAGACTAAGATTTAGATGAGATTTGGTGTGAGCCTTAGCTCACACCAAGATGGAGCCTAGGTTCGGACCCGGTTGTGAACCGGATTTGGACCTGGGCTGGGCGGTGCGCAAGCTTGGACTCGGACCTAGAAGGTTTCAAATTTCGACCGGGCGTGGACCCGGACCGAGATCTAGGTAATATTTGATGTGAGCTTTGGCTCGCACCAAGAGGGAGCCTTGGTTCAAACCCAGTTGTGAACTTAGTTCAGACCTAAGCTGAGCTAAGTATGAGCCTGGACTCGGACCCATCAAGGTTTAGCTCGGACAAGAAGTGGATCCAGACTGAGATCTAAGACTAATCAACTCTGATAAGCAAACAAAGCACTCATAAACTTTGCCCTAAACTATGGATAGGCTAGGTCTGAGTGGGTTCCTAACTACGAAAATGCGGCTAGGCTGAGTGGGTCCCCACATAGGTCCTAGCCACCTGCTAAAGAAATCAGCCAGGTCCTACTGTTTGTGGAGCTGCTTTGAGCTTAAGGATTACGGAGGGGCGCTTATTATTAAAGTTATATGAATCCCAACCACCTCGGTTCTCAATGTTAGGTTTTCCTCACGACAGTTAATGTCGGATTTTGAGGTTTTCAAAAAAAAATTGTTGATTTCCCGGGCCTCCCCAATCCATTGTGTGCAAGGGTGTACAAAAAAGCAAGCAAGTGAAAATAAAGTGGCAAACAAACACACAAGAAATAGATGTAAGCACCTAGCACAAATCGTGTCAAGTGAGGTTTGCTTTGAGTCAGAGTTTTGACCAACTGCAAGCACAGTTCAGGTGTGGGGGTAAGCAACCCCGAAGAAAATGTACAGTTATGCAAAGTGGCAGCAGAGCACAATCTGTGCCTAGTTGAGTTTGCCCCGCGTTGAGGGTGACTTGATCAGGGCACAATTAGAGAGATAGTGCAAGGGACCCTTGAAAGTTTTTCCTTTTTGTTTTTTTTTTTATGAACAAAGAGAAGTGGAAAATGTTGACTCAAACAAAAAAATGGAAAGATATCTTTCTTCTTTTTCTTTTTCTAAAGGTGATTTTTTTTTATGTGAAGATTCTCTTTTTTCTTTTTCTTTTGTATTTTTTTGTGAAAATGAAATGGCTTACAAAAAGAAACTTTTGTAGCAAAAGTGTTTTTTTAAAATAAAAAAAAACCAAATAAGCTTTTAAAAGTTTTTATTTCTTTTCATGCAAAGAAAATTTTCTTTTTTTTAAAAAAATGAGAAAGGCCTTAAAAACATACATATTTTTGAAAGCAAGATGGCCTTAAAAGATTTTTTTTTTTTTGAAAAACAAGTGCCTTCAAAAAAAAGCACAACAAAAAACCAAAAAAAAAACCTTTTCTTTTCCCTATTTTCTCTCTATCTCCTCTCTCTATTTCTTCTCCTTATCATGAGCAAGAGATCAACTGCCTCTTTTTATGAAGGAAGAGAAAGAAGATGACTGGAATCTTATCCCTTTAACAAGATTATAACAAGTTAACAAATTTCTATGGAAAGAAACAAAAAGACATGATGGCCATGCATAAGAGATCAATACAACAAAGAAGATGATGATAACGGCTCAAAAAGGAAGGAAAAAGGCTGGTAAACATAATAGCAAAGGAAGTACAACAAGAGATGAATTGGATGGAAGGTGGTTTCAATGATTTTCTTTTTTTTTACTTAAACTTCAATACGTCCCCCTAAAAAATAGATCTTGGGCTTTGTTTTTTTGAAACAAGGAGGGTTCTAAATTTTTATTTTTTATTTAATCAAAGAGGCCATGAAATTTTCTCTTAGCAAAATAGGTTTTTTTTTTTTTAAAAAAAAAAGGCCTTAAAAGAAATCTTTTTTCTTTTTTGTTTTTCCTTTTTTTTAAATGAGGAAGCCTAAAAAAAGTGTTTTTTTTATTTCTTTTGACAAGATAATTCTTAACCAGAGAAAGGAAATTTGAATGCCTACAAAGCTAATCTAACCAAATCATAAGCAAAGAGAAAACAATATCTTTTATTGTGGAACACAGACTTTATCTAACCAACCAAATCACAAAAAAAATAAAGAGCACACTAAAAAAAAGAGACAATGCAAAGCTATTAAAAAGACTTTTTGTTTTTAAACAAGCAAGATGGTAAATCCAAATGATGCAAACAAAAACGTGTAAGATGTAAAGATAATATTTGGACTTTGGCTTGAATATTATTCTCACTTTTTAGAGGATTTTTGTTGTCAACATCGAGCTTGGGTGTCAAGCAAGGTTCGGCGACCATCGACTACACCACAAATCAAAGTTCAGAATCAATAAAATATTGAATAATACTAAAACGTACAAGGACCTTAACGAGTTAGGAGTTAGGAGCACATGCATCAAATCCGTAAAGATCAATAACAATACAGAGGTGAACGAACAATCGTTTAATCTTGAGACCCTTCTCTACTTTTCATGTTCCCCACAAACAGGTAAAAGATACGCTCAATCCATAAATTTAATATAACATACTGGAATGGACCACTTTGTGACTCAAGAGAGCGCGAGATCCAATCCTTACAAGGATATACAAGGCAACCTTATTCGGGTTTCAGATACGTATTAAAGTTCAAAGGAGGGTGCGTATTAGAAGTTGACTGCTGCAGCCAAAGAGATTTGAGGCACACTCGAACACACACACTTTTGCCACAGGAAGAAAATCAAAGGTTGCAGAGAAAATAAAAGAAGCTAGGTTAAAGAGAGATAAAGCAAGGGTTTCTCTAGGGAAAAAGGCAACCCCTTTTTTCTTTTCTTTTTCACAACATGGCCCTCAAAAGGAGATTTTTTTTTTTTTGTGCATGAATCTTGCTCGAAAAACCCCACAGTGGGCGCCAAACTGTTCACAATGATGAATATCGGGACAATCTCAAGATGAGATTCGACCAGATCTGAACCACAAACTGATTTTAAAAGTGAGTGATAGAGAGTGGGTATCAATCGAATTCTAATTTGTGACCAGATCTCCAAATAAATGAGTAGATCTGCTCTCAGATCAGTGGCAGTGGTAGTGGTAGTGGCAGTGGTAGCATCGATCCGAAATGTGAAATACTATGTAAAATGCAATAAAACTAATTTAATTCTAATAAAATAAACAAAAATTAAAAGAAACACATGAAAGAGTAAAAATGTACCAGACCTGGCCAATTGGCCGAAGGCTTTCGAGGCTTCAAGGCCTTGCCCTTATCAGGATCGACTGAGTTTATGACGTGCATCCTCTTTATTTCTCTTTTTGACCAGGCCTTAGCTTGGTTGGATGGATCTCTTAATCTAAAGGCTGCAGGTGGCCTAAAGCTAAGGTTTTCCTAGGTCTAGACTTTTCTCAAGTCTCACAATCTCAAAGTTTTCTCTAAGTACACAAGCTAATAAGGTTTAAATCCCTAAAATGAACCCGAAATTATCTTTTTATAAGTTGCAAATCATCTAGAATGGGTAACAAACCATAACCAGAAGATTTCCTAGCCTGGACTACCATTTTGGCGATCCAAGGCTTGAGCGATTCCAGTCTAGGGTGATTTTTAGGCTGTTGGGATGTTGCCTGCCATAAATCAGCCGATTTGGGTTAGTCTAGGCTGGGCGACACCACTGATTGAAATTTGCATATTCTTATCTATGCTAAGTTTGCGGCTATCGGGATTCTGCCTACCAAAAATCAGCTGATTTGGGTCAGTCTAGGCTAGGCGACACCAATGGTGTCACCTGAGCGATACTGGTGGGGTCGCCTAGACCAAATCTTCCCAAATCGATAGATTCCGGTTCTGGGGATATCTATGGGCTCTTGTGATGCTGCCTACCAAAATTTAGGTCAAAACGAGGTATTTTACTATTTTTAATATTTTCTTTTACTAAAAAATGGTGTTCTGTAGGATTCTTTATCACATGGCAGACATTATGGACTATGGTGATCTATGGTCTAAGGGTTTACTGAAATAGTGTAGTCCTAAGGTTGTCTATGGTTTAGAAAACTATTGAATTTGCCCGTTTTTTAAATGAGGTGTCTACACTATGAGTATATTTAGGAACTTCAATTATCTGGGTATGTGTGTGTGCATGTGTGTGTGCTCATGCATGTATGTATGTGTTTGCATACGTGTGTGAGAAAGATTCAGAAGCTAGCATTTAAATTTTAACAATTTATACAATGAGACCATTTACTTTTGATATAAAGAGGTCACAATTATCACTAACCGTTAGATTTGAAATCGGGGGGTCGTGGATGCTTTATTATTTGGGCACAATGTTCAAAATAAAATTTCTTGAATGTTATGACATACTTTCATATATTCGATTTCACATCCAATGGTTAAAAATGCTTGTGATCTCCTTATACCAAAAATAAATGGTCTTATAGTATATACAATTCCTTCAATCTATAAAGTTTTTTTTCTTTAATGTTACAATAAGTTCTCATTAATAAAAGGAGGCAACCTTTAAATTACAGATATAAAGAAGAAGAAATAGAGACAATATCTCTAATTTCAAAAAAGACCGGCCAACACTCCTAAACAAGACCAAACTTTGAACCTCGATGACCATACACTACCAACAGTCTTATAATCCCAATTAACCATTTAAAGCCACTCAGGCCACGTTCCATATTGTTCCTCAATGTAAGTTCCAACTACTCACCACCACTCCTAAACATCATTCCTTCCGCAATAAGCACATAAGCCGAGGTTGGGGCAACATTCAAGCATTGAAGGCACCAAAAACATCAATGTGGAATTAGGTAAAGGTATCGACGCAACCAGTGACTATGAAGTAGGGCTTAAAAAATTGGGCAAGAGAGAAGTAGGTAGGAGGAGAAACTATAGAGGGGGAGAGTAAAGGGACCAAGACATGGTGATAGAGGAAACGGTCACAGAACATTCTTTAGTACATTGTATAAGGCTGGAATTAAGGAGATATTACTCCCAAAGGAAACAATCCGACTCAAACAGGCTCTCGACTAAGCCTACCCCGTATTAGGAGTTAAACCCCTATGAGAAAGACTCCGGAGCCAAAAAAAAAAAAAACCAACATATTTCTAAGTCCCAATAAAACCCACAACAGGTTTGTATGTCTTCAGAGGAAGGGAAGACCCCATCTTAAGTGTTTAACGTTCTTAAAAAGAGTGACAGAGAGAGGGATGGAGAGAACAAACAAAAGGAAAGGAAAGGAAAGGAAAGGAGGAAAAAGGGGGCATATGTGTATTAAGGCCCCATATGCATATGTTAATAGTCACTATTTATAGAAATAGCAAAAAAGCACAAGGGCAGAGGTTCGCTTTCTTATTGTAATATCGTGACCATGTAAGTGGATTGTTGAAATAATAGTGGTGAACCAACCTAAGACATCATTCTCAGAAGGGTGTAAGAAGAAATTTACTACACCTAAACATGACCAGTGGTATGCCAAAACATGGCCCAAAATTTAAAAAAGCCGAGTGTGATAATGAAAGAGAAACATTCCATGCGGGATATCTTCAATACTAATTTAGTTTCGTAATCTATGCATTTTTTTAATAGAAAAAATTTATATAAGGTGTCAACTTTATACTATTGAAGTTACATACGGGGGCAGTAAATTATCGACAATGTCTCTCTAAGTGCATGTGGTCAATTTCTCACATTTTTGGTGAAGCCAATATAGTGGCTGATATTCTTGCAAAACGGGCTACATCTTATCAAAGAGCTATTGTTTGGCGTTCTCGTCCACCATATTTTATTTGCCTTACTTTAACTCATGGTTTGGCATAAGTGCCCTGTCCTAGGGTTTTACGGTAATGAGTTGTAAACTTTTTATTTCTTACTTATTAATGAAAAAAGGATAGGAAGCCTTCTCCCCCACTGACATACCCAAAAAAAAACTTTATACTGTAGAAGTAAGGTGCACCCAGTATTTCAAAAAGTGCTAGGCGGCACCAAGGCAGTCAGGGGTCCAGGCCTCCCAACGCCCAGGCGGACGCTCAGAACCTGAGTGGCCCAATAGAATTTATTTATTTTTTGGTTTTTCTCTCTCTAAAATAGATTCTAATGGGTTTTATATTTCAAATAAACTATAAACCCATAATTTTGCACTTTAAGTTTTAAAAAAAAAACCCAAAAATACTCTCAACGATGGGTATTTTCGCCCCTGGGCGACTGCCTAGACGGGTTCAGGCAGCCGCCAGTTGGCTGCCTAGGAGGGCTCAGACGGCCGCCCAAGCAAGTTTTTGGGTGCTTAAGCCTGGGTGATACGCCCGGGCCCCAGAACTACCTCGACAACAGCCTAGGCACTGGGTGGTCCGCTTTTTGAAACACTTGGCGTACCTCAAACAACCTCTAAAAGAGAGTGTTATGATGTTGGAAAACTCTCTAATTGATTAGCTCAACCTCGAGATTTATGGACATGAAGAAAAAATGAACTTCAATTCCTAAAAATAGTGCATCATTTAAAAAGTTATCTAGGCTCACTATTTTCAAGATTCTCATAAGTTTATAAATATGCTCAAACTATAGTATTTTTGAAAATTTAAATTTCATAACTAAGGATGAAAATATATTTTCAAGCCTTTCGGATACCGGAACTACATCTCTACTCATGTCCACGCAAAATTAGATGTGCACCTTACTTCTGTTGTATAAGGTGAGGGCTTCGTTGTCTAGTTGTGTAGATCCTCTAATGTTGTTTCCTCTTTATAGGCAAATTATTACTTGAACACAGTTGTTTTAAAACCTAGATCGGGAATATGCTGGACTTATCATTGTCGATCCAGTCCAGATTAGACCGATTCACTGGTGTGAAAATCGGTTAACAAAAACTTAGATAATCATTGTAAGTTTAAAAATAACAAGAAAATACAAAATCAATGGGCAGGAATTGAGAAATGCCGACAATTTGAAACACCCAGTTCCTTGTCCTATTTGTGTAGTTCTTGACAAAACTTGACGGATTCCTGATTGACTTTTAGATATCCAAGTCGTCGATTTTTAAAATACTGGTTTTGGTAATGGAGATATGCATCACACAAGTCGGACCTTCCAATTAGGACTGCAAATGAGGTCAGGTCAATTCAGTGATGCAGCCATCCGAGACACCGCCCAAGCCTGGACCCCAGAAGTATATTGGGTTTGGTCTACTTTTAGGTATTTGTCAGATGATTCCCACCCAATTCCGTGGGTTACATCAGGGTCCAAATCAACCCCACCCATTTTGTAATTTGATCCTTTTTCTAAACTGCTAGCTATAAATGTGTGCGAGTGAGAGAGAGAGCGCCAGTTTCAGCCATATCCTATTGGCCCTCTCCATGGATCAGGGACACTCTTATTGTCAATTTTCAAAGCTTCCGACACTTTTTAAGGTTTAGGACACCTCAGAGAAATGGATCAGCAATAAAATGGGGAATTAAGGTATAAACTAACAAAAACATAAGTGCCATGAACACAATTAAATTCGCTTTTCAGGAAGTTTACTGTGGATTCCACAATTTCAAGATTCTTGTCATAACGAACAATAATAATCTAATTCTAAGGAAAGTTAATATCGCGTGACGTGGCATGGCATAGACTTTCTATCATGAAAGTAATATGAACCTCAAAATTCCTCCAAAAATTGAAGGTTGGAATGGAACCAGAGCCAACGCAGGACCCGAGGGGTACATTCGATCCAGGTCCAAGAATAGGGCCAAAAATTGGACCCGATGCGTCGGGTACAGGTTGATTTTTGAACCCAAATATTATTCGGGTTCAGATCTGGTAATATTTTTCAGGTCCAAATATATTTCAACATAATTAATATTTTAATTTTTGGGTCGGGTCGGGTCCGGCCAAAAGCCAGGGCCGTCACCACTCCTACCGAAAATGTTGTTATGATACCGATAATATTCCCATTTAATCATATCGATAACTAAAAATTTGAATGCCAAAGAAATATTGTAAGTGCAATGACAGTCTCTGATGGTTCATTCTCAAGATTTTCAAGTGTTTTATGACCTGTACTACTTTTCGGAGCTTTGAAACATGGGGGGCCAAAGGCAAAATCTCTCCCTCTGTTCTCTCTCTCTCTAAAAGATCTGCTCAACACATCAGTAAGCCACATTTCCCAAGAACGCATTGAACCGTAGAAGGGTTCGATGAGAGAAACAAAGTACCTCTAGAAATCAAGCATGAAGCCGCCTCCACCTTGATTTGCACATTAAATGGGTCTCAACTCTTAAGTTCCAGCCAAAGAAAATCAGAGAGAGAGAGAGAGAGAGAGAGAGAGAGCGAGAGAAAGGCTTCTTTTGAACATGAACAAACAATAACAACCAGCTTTTCTATAAACCCATCTTCCCCAACAGATGAAGCCAAATCAAAGGTTTGCTCTGATTGAGCTTCATCTGCCTGCAAGTGACAATTCAGTATCAGAAAAGAGCTGTACAACCAGCAAACAAAAGCACTGATATTAAAAATACCATAATCCCCTAGAGAAACGATCACAAACATAGATAGATAGATACATGGATAGATAGATTTTGAGAGAGCGAGAGAGAGTTATCGGTTCCATTTTGGTTGCAGAAATAGCACCATCTAATGCCGAGACAGCTCGGGAATTTGCACCGTAACGGCGAGCAGTATGTTAGAAAACTAAAGGCTTTTGATGAAAAGAAGACTCGGTTAAACCCTACCTCTACTTGATGTACAGACTAACTTTTAAGACGGTGTGCTCTTCCTATCCCCAGATCTTTAACTACTTCTTCACCTTCCCATGTTGTCGCTCCCCGAGTCCGATAAGATGGTCAGCCTTCTCGCCGTCTTCATGAAATTACTGCAATAAATGGGGGAAATGCTCAAACTATTTATTTAACAAGGACCATGAGACTGAGAATAACAAAAAAAAAAAAAGGATTCTTGTTCAACCCTTAAAGGATCAAAAGGGTGCTCACAAAGGCTTTGGGTGTGCGTACAATACTTAACACGAGCCAATTCGACCCTTTAAGGGTCAAACGGCTTTTGGCGTTCCTGCCACACTAACAGAAGCCAAGGTTCAGACTGGTGCTCCAGTAAGGCAGAACCGGAATACTTCCAGATATAAAAAACTACCAAAAAAGGGAACATCACATAAAAATGGAAAACTTTTATATCATTTCTTATTTTCAAAAAAATGGATCCATACGTTAATTCCCCCCAACCAATCGAAGCTCCATCTTTCATGCAGTAGTTCTAAGAATGCTGACCGCAAATAGTTGGGGTAATACTCTGATGATGATGAGCTCAAAGAATCAGCATACTAGTTGATTTGATGCAAGGGCTTGTCTGAATGGTAGAAATTTCGGCTTTGGAAACCATTTATCCCGTAAAAAAAGGAAGCCACCCCATCCATGTCCCCCATGAAGCCCAAAAATTTGGAAGTTTCAGCTCCGCCAATCAAGCAAGCCCTTAAGAAGAGAGGGAAAGTGGGGAACACAAGCACATCTGGTATAGCAGTTTTTAAACCAGTATACTCAGCCATTTGACTCTGAAAAAAGAAGAGGGGGATGAAAAAAAGAAAGTGGGGGAACATTGCATTTCATTTAATAATAAAAACACCTACCAAAGCCCCACCATTAAATCTCCCAATAAGCAAAAAGCATGTTTAATGTAGCAGTTGTAAATGGTAAATCAAAACTAGGCCAGTCCAACTCGGACTTTTCACTCACCGAGAGTTCCTCGGACACAACAGGCTGTCAAGTCTTAAAATCAAACCCTTGGGAACAGGCCAAGTCTGGCCAGTTTACAATATTTTAACATTATTTCCTTTAGGACAGCCAAGTGTTGTCATACCTGGACATGGGACCCAAGTGCCAACTTGAGCACTTGATAGAGAGAGAGAATCCGTGTGTGAGAGAGAGAGTTTGGTTCTCATTTTGTATAATAACAATAGGCATTGCAACAACATTCCACACTGACATTTCAATTTTTCCCAAGGGGTTCAGAAGAGTTGTAAAAAAAATTTACCTGTACGGCTCATCCCCTGTGTGCCTAACTGCACCATTGGCATCCCTATAGAGCACCCGGCCCTCCATCTCTCTTTCCTCCACCATGAACATAGCAGCAAGCTTCTTGTACAGCTCCTCATAAGACCCAAACAACGAGAGGTCAAGTGTCCGGCCCACATCCTCCGACTCCATGAAAACCTTGCAGTGCCCCATCCCGTCGTCAAACCCGTTTTCACAACCACCCCCCTTCTCCAAACTAAGCTTCGTCATCTGATCCTTGCACCAAAACAACCCTTGTGGAGCACCAAACACGGGTGGAACCATGCCACTGCTAAGCCTCAGCCCAAAGTTGTCACAAAAGTTAGGCCCCTCAGCCTTAGCCACCGAACCCGCCACAGTGAAACTTTCTGGGTTCCCATTGCTTGAGCTATTGCTAGTTCGAACAGGCGACCCATTATCAGTGGTCGAGCTCAACCCTGATGCCTGCTGCTGGTCCATACAAATGGATTTCCCAAAGAGCATGAAGTGGGTCCCACTCACACTCCCCTTGGAGGGAGATGATGAGTTATTCTCATTCATAGTAACAGTGGTTATCGACCTCTTGAACCTGTTCGGTGAATTGTTGGTCAAGAGAGAGGCAGGGACTTCATTAAAAATAGAGGAGCGATCTATCGAGGACAAGCTCCCATTTCCAATGTTCAACTCTGTCGAGACGGGCGGTGGTGGCGGGGCCCCACCCCAAAAGCCATCAGGAAAGAGGACTACACCTTGTTGTTGGAGGTGGTGAGGTTTAATGTCATTGTTGGCGTTGGTGCTGCTGTTAGGGCAAAGGTTGGGTAGGGAGATGCCGAAACGGCCATGCCTGGCTCCCTGTATGCCTGCTGAAGGAACAGAGTCCACATGTTGTTGCCAAGGTGGGTTCACGAGCCCGAGCAGGTTAGGGGGGAGTGTTGGGGTGGGGCCCACGAGACTGCAATGGGTCCCATCAAGGGATGAGAAGTCAGGGTGGGAGATGCGATGCTTCTTTTTGGGGAGGGAAAAGGGGGAGATTTGGAGGGTGGGTATGTTGGAGACCACCTCAACGAGCCATGGGTTCACTCGCTTCACATTCTGCAACAAGTCAGGTTCATCCCAGCTCACCTAAAGGAAAAGAATGTCAAAAAATTAACAAGCTAGTGAGTGGTGATATAGCACTTGTTGAAAAAGTAAAGGACAGAGCAGGGAACAGAGAGAGAGGAAAGGAAAGGGGGGGTTTATCAATGTGAGAGAGAAAGAAGGTTTTCCTCATCCCTTTTCTATGCTATGTAAAAGAATGCTAAGTACACCTAATGGACCCATGAGAATAGACAATAAAAACCAGAGAAAAGCAGGAAACAAAATTCAGACAATTGCTACATTTTAGCTCCTGCAAAGGCCTAATCATTAGAAAAACAAATAATTCAATTTTTTTTTATTGAAAATGAAAAGAGACAAAGAAGACGGGTTTAAGCATATATGAGAGGGTGGAGAGTGATTCAATCGCCACAACTACGTAGACAGATGGTAGCAACCAGTCAAGTAAATATAAAACCCCAAGGCGACCAAATAATGGAACATTTTCGTCACTATACATTCCAATAGGGACCAGAGATCACAAGATCACATTTGGCTATCCAAATGCAGTGCCATTGAAGATGTTTGCTATTTGTTTTTGCCTTTTTCTTTTTTTCAATGAGGAAACAAATAAGATATAACATGATTTTCGAGAGATGCTTGCAAGGGGGAAATTTATCCAAACCCATACAGATCCTCAATGGGGAACTCAACCCAACCGTTGATTCTACATATTTATGAAAAAAATGAGCCAAACAGGCCAGATTTCTAATAGCATTACATACAACATGTTCCCCAATAGATGTTCCCCAATAGCAGACTTCTATATCCCCTAGTGTTCACCTAGTACACAAAACTTCAATATCCCATTCTCTAGTAAAATAAAATAGAAGCAAAAAAATAAAATAGAAGCAAAAAGAATAAAATACAAGCAATACCAATAACAAGGTTCCTATTACTCTAAAAGGTAAAATCCACAGAGAGATCATGCATTAATACCTGAAGAACCCTCCATGGTGAATTAGGCCAGTTGACCGGGTCAGCAACCTGCACACCAGATATCGTTCCCATGAACCAACTGATCCTCGACGAATCCTCGGTCTCGAAAGCCATCTTGAACCTCATCCCTGTACTCCACTGGACCCTCATCGCACAATTTACTGAGCTAGACCTGACACAAAACTCAGGTGTACTAACCCTAGGGTAATAAACCACCTCAAATGAGCGACCAGCAGCTGCCAAACTAGCAGCCTCAAGCACCTCTTTAGCACTAACCTTCCCCCTATTCCTCCAAACCCCACCATTCCCATTGCCCCCATAACCACCCCCATTGGCTGATTTCATCAACTTGTTCTCATCTTCCCTCAAAAACACAGAGAATCCAGCAGGGCACCAAGCAGATGACTCACCACCAATACCACGAGAAGATCGCCTAACCCCAACACAAAGCTCCCCATTTGCTGATCTCAAGAACACAATGGAATCCCCAGCCACAAGCTTCTTCTGGTTTACAAATGTGCTCCAACCGGTGGTCAACAAATGCCTCCTTGGTGTTCCACGATAGATGTGCCTAAACTTCCAAATCGTCCCATGAACATCTTTCGCCAAAACTGTTTGAACAGGTGGGTCCATCGAGTAATCAAGGCGAGGGAATATGGTCTCCGCACAATACCTAGGAACTGAGAAACCCCCACCATTGTTCGCATCAGATTGCGTCAGTGTCTTGGCAAATGACGAGGGTTTCTCGGCACAATCCATGCCATTGCTATCTGCAAAACCCTCACAGTCATCTTCATAGCCCTCATTTTTTATGGGATCAAGCCTTATTCGAGCAAATACTTCGTCAGTTTCAGGGTCAGCCAAAAACTTTACAGCAGTGACTCTACAGAGGAGATACGGTGGGACTGTTGGCGGGAAATCGACAGGGTTACAGGCATGTTCAGCATGTCCTTGGGGGAAATAGTATACCTTTGTGTTCACTTTGTGCATTTGGACCATTCCTCCGGCACAGGCGTGCCATAACTGAGAATCAAGGCATTTCTCACCATTCTTTGATGAATCAAGGGTTATAGCCATGGTGGAACCAGAAACATGAAAGTCAAAAGGACACCTAATACCTGATATCGAGTCAGGAAAGAGAAACAAAAAAAAACAGGTATTCAGATACAGCTTCATAATCCACTGATGAAAATGAAGATAAAAGCATAAAGGCTAGTCCTTGGCAAATCAAATTGAACTTTTTCAAGTTAAAGATCAAGTAAAAAAATAAAACATTAGGGCTCAAAGACATGCCAAGGTCACAGTTTTGCAGAGAAAGAGGCGCAGAATAGCAGATGTCAGGAATCTGGCCAAAAACACCTAGTGATTTAATCACTCTTTGATATTTCTTCAAAAAAAATAGTAAGAATTCACATTCTAGAGCTGTAAAACCATCAAGTTGAATAACACTGTTAAAAGCATTCCAAAGATATTCACTCCACGCTTCAAAACCTAAAAATACAGAAAGAAAGGTTTCAGAAACTAGGTTTTCGAGATTTCAGCAAACACAAACAAGTCCTCTAACTTGGGATAGTCCGGTGTCACACTAGGGAACAAGCAAGAAACCCATTCTAGGGTTAGAGACAGTTAATCCAAAAAGAGCAGTTGGGATCCAAATGGCTTAACAGGAAAGGAGGAACAACATTAAATCACCATGAAAATGGTTTAACTGGAAAGGAGGAACAACATTACATCACGATGAAAAATCCAGGTTTCATCAACTTAAACTTAATGTCCCAGCTAAGCCTTAAATTCTCTCCATAAAAAAAAACCCAAAAAATTATATTGTATCTCTGTACACATTCTAAAACGAACAAACAGCATGCAACAGTCCAAAATTAGGGTTTCTCCAAAGAAATACCTGGCCGTGTAGCTAAACCTCCAATCCTTCAAGTATCACAAAACTCACTTCACATTCAGTTCAGCCCCAAACATTTCTAACAAGTTTCCAGTGAAAATTTCCCGATCTGCAAAGAACACCAGATCTCTCCACTGAACCTCCAATATCCAAGCGAAGACCCAAACTATGCAACACAGTGAGAAAAAACGATTCTCTGGCCAAATTTTCCTGCAATAGAGCGCAGATCTGAGCTCAAACGACTGGATCTCGAGAGGGAAAAAACATTTTCCTGTGATTTCCGGCGATTTTGTTGCCGGAATTAGGGCATTTCTAGTAGAAAAAATGAGTGAGAACAGTGATGAGAGAAAAAAAGGCTTTTAGTGGGATATATATAGGCCAGAACCCAAGGCCATTTTGTACTGTAGGGCAGGTAACCCGACATGTTAACCATCGTTAACCAGGGTTAAGAGCTCCTAGTTGTCTGAGCCTTTTTGTATGGTAAGGATCTGACTATAGGTTCGAACCCAAGGGTTCGTGGCTAACCACGGTCAACTAGGGTCTTTACCGGAATCCTCGGATCCCGGTCGCCGATAGAGTTCAGTTTTTAACCGCGGTTAAATCGGAGGAGAATAATCCGTCCGTGTAAGTGAAACCGAATCTTCACCGTCTATTTAAAACTGCTTTGCTGGTTCACTGGAATTAAAATCAGTATTATCTCTTTTATTTCTTAGGATTTCTTTCAACTTGTTTATGGTGATATAATTATTTATATTTTATTTAATAATCGTCTTGGGACAAAAAGAGGGAAAAAGTGGAATGAGCTGAAAATTTGAATACCTTGTTCAAATGTATAAAACACCCAAATAAATATATACATATATATATAATTTATATTGTATAAAAATTAAAATTAAAATAATAATATGCTATCTTAAAGATCAAGAATGAATGAAAATAATGAACAAAACAGACTGATTGGGAGAAAAATATAGATTGTTTTCTCTTCAAATATTTTTACAGAAAAGTGATTCAAAAATCATTGTTGGAATCGAGAATCACCAGAGTCAAATCAGATCTGAACGCGTTCCATTCAGGGCCAAAAAACTACAACATCATCCAAATCCCAATTTTCCTAATTTATATTTTATTTTCTTTCTTAAATATAAGCTTGTCCAGCTCAAAAAAAAACCTGAGTCAAACTAGGGAATCAAAATGGGACCCATTCAAAGTCAGAAACCAATTCAAATTTAAGAATCACTAATCTAATTTTTTTTGCTTTTTTTTTTTTTGTTAGTGTTTCATTTTTTCCTTTGATTTCTTTCATAAACCATTGTGTTTTTTTTTTAATGTATTTATTCTCTTAATTCAATTGAATCCAAAAAGTAAAAACCTATAAAAAAAAAGGTCATGGGCTGAAACCGTGTTGGTCAAATAACCAAACTTCGTTGGCTTGTGTTCCAAACTATAAAAACTCAATAAAGGAAGGCAAAGTTGTCGGTATGTTAATATGTCATAGCATTAGTAGGCTTCACATAAGGGAGTCAACAAACTACTAAAAACTAGAAAAAGGGCATGAGAGTCCATATATTTTGGGACCCTTTGAAGAAAAATAAGTACTTAATTAATTTGGGCCCTTTAATAAAAATAAAATTTTGATATGGGGCCATCGAGTATCCATATTTAGCAAGTTTAGGGTGAGTGTCCCATAAAAGCCATTTTTCTAGGGCACAACTTTTCTATCAAGGGCCCATTTGCTTTCCTTTTTTAATGAATATTGTGTAAACAAAAATATACACAATACGGTGAAAATGCTACAAAAAATTGAGTGTAGAGTGTAAACCACTCATTTAAAACAAGAACCAAGTCACAGATAATGAGGTATGTGAAGTGGCTCATGTCCAAACTTGTGTTATGGCGACCTCTATGTGTTTGGTTCTATCCCTGATTTAGTGAATCACATTTTGGGAGTCACTTTCTATTTTCCGCCTTTGGCACTTTCTGTGCGGGAAGCGGATACTCTGGGGCATATTTATTAATCATGAATCTATTTCTAAATAGCTATTTGTCAGAGAGATACTATTGCATATGTAGATTTTTTTTATTTTTATTTTTTTCAGTAGTTCAACGGTAGGAATTGGATTGCCTAATACCATTGAAATGTATAGCAATGTGGCAATCCTAGAGCCGCTTTCTCGTTACACAAACAAGTGAAAGCAATTTTTTTTTTTTAAATCTCCTCAAAGGGGAATTCGGATAAAACAAACACGCCCTTAGAGTGCCCCAAGAGGAGGGGACATGCCTCGGTTCATTCATTATATTCACCTCTATTGGTCTAAAGAATCAGAGCACTTGTCATCCCTCAAGTCCATACATAGCTCCATCTATCCCCTGATTGAGCTTGGGTTAACCTGAAAGCTTCCATCAAAATAAGAGGCTCTTGCCTCGTAAGGCAACGGGTTTGGGGCATCTGTGGCAGTGAAGACAATGGGTCTGAGGCATTTCGAGCGGGGGCCGATGTTCCCAACATAATGCCCCCACCCTCCATTCCCACTATTAACATGTCAAAAAATAAAAAACAAAAGGGGCCCTTACCAAGTCCAAACCCTAATTTAGAACCATTCTCTCCCTATTGCAAATTAACATGCCAAAAAATAAAAAATAAAAAAAGCCCTTACCTAGTCCAAACCCTAAAAACAGAAAGAGGCCCTGCATGATACCAGGCCATAAGTAACGTATACAGATAATAGATAATAAAAAAAAAATAGCATACAAGAGAAGCACGCGCATGAAGAAAAATTTATAAACAGAGAAAGCAAGAAATAAGCTTATAAATTTTGAAAAACAAAGGAAATAAAAGGGCAATATGAAAAAACTAAGAAACACGACACGCGTGCTCATGATCAAGATGACCCATTGACCACACGTGCCACTCAATGCTAAGTGAGGGCCCACATGGCCTGAGTGATTAAGCATGGGTTCACATGGCCACATAGCCACTATTTGGCATGTATTCACATGGCCACATAGCTGGGTGAGTTCTCATGCCAACATAGTCAACCATGCCTTGCAATTAGGGCAAGGATTATCTTCCTAAAACTAAATTAAAGGAGGCCAAAATCTTAAGGTACCCTTTTCTTCTTTTTTTTGCCATAAGATTATGTGCTCCCGCTGGAGTATTTCAAATATTTAGATAAAATCTCATATAAGGGTATTTTCAGGTCACCGTATTCATGTAAAACCTTATCTAGGAGTATTTTCAAGATCCAAATTTTGGATGTGCAGCATCCACAATCGAAGGACCAGCCTCGCGAAAAGAGAAAAGCATTTTATTTGTGTTGAAGAAATAACATTTTGAGATTTGAGTAAAGATTGTATGACAGTCAAATATATATATTTGAGACCTCGTAATTTAGTCCTTCTTTAAAAATATATATTCATCTGGTGATATAAAGTGGGACCCAACATGGAATTTTTTCTAAGATGGTCTTTTGCCCGAGGGAGTAAATGTATAGAGTGCTCCCACAAGAGTGCACGGCCCTTTCTTTTTTAACCAATGCTTTTTTTCATTGCTTTATTCCTACTTAGTCTAACCATACAATTACTCTCTCTCTCTCATGCATGATCATGGACCCACATGGGAACATCAATATTATATGCTTTGGGCCTTAAGTGAGACTCCATTTTAATGGCCAATGAGGCCACTGAGCTGGACATCTAGCTTGGCCATGAGACTCTCACTCAAATTCATATGGCTTGGCCATGACCATGGAGAATGAACATCGTTCATGCCATATCACAAGAATTTTGTCGTGATCCAACTTTATCAATTTCTTTTATCCATGGTCTATGACTATTGTATACTTGTCAAGGGACCCTGTCCACACCAAGACACAAGAAACAGGTCTCACATAAGGGACCTAGCAACTTTGATTATTGGTGTAAATGGTTATGATCAATGACAGGTGAAAATTCAGTGCTTGGCCTTGTTATGTTCCATGTTTCTATAGTCAATTGCAATTGAACTAATACCTTTGCCCAATCACCTCCCAAGATGGCATTTGAAACAATTTTCCAGTCATTGTCCTTGAAATTTAACCCTATTATGTTCCATTTATCTTCCAATCACAATTGGACTTAACACTCCCAAAATTAAATAAATACAAAAAATATGGCCCTCTGACAGTAATCCGGTGGGGATTTATGCGTTAAATCCGACAATAGTATAAATTTTCGATATTGTATACTATAAGGCCATTTACTTTTGATAAAAAGATGTCACAATAACCTACCGCCATCGATTTGAAACCTACCAGATTGGCTATATCACAAAGTTTGAAAAAAATTCATTTGAACTTTGTATGTGGTTAATGAAACGGGTGCATCCACCCGATTTTACATCTAAAGATCAAAATTATTTGTGGGCTCCATAAACTAGATGTAAATGATCACATTATATAATATTCCTTTTTTTATTTATAAAAATATACAATAGGTGAGAAGTTAGACCTTGTGTGATGCATTTATCTACAATGGGCCAGTGGTGTCCATGTGGGCCCCCTTGGTATGTGTCAAGGTCCATGTGACATGGGTCTACTGGGTTCACCACCTAGTCTAAGAGTGTGGACCCACTCATGCCACACATGGTTGGGTATGTCCGAGTCCAAGCCTATAGAATTCACACCCACCTAGAAAATGCATGGTCAAGTGTTTGGGCAAGCCACGTTTGTTTGAAACTTTTGTGGATTAATATAACTCATTGTTGTTGGGGTGCTGTTAAGGGGATACAATACAAAATTCAAGGTTGCGATCCTAACAAAACTTGGTTAGTCAAACAGAAAAAGTCACATTTGTGGTTATTGCATCCAAACCCTAGAATCCACCTAGGGTTGACAAACCATTTGTCCAGTCATCTCAACCAATGTTCTTTGTGTTTTGACGGTTAACCTAAGAAAGGTGAGAATAGAATTCTTGTAAATCAAAATTTATGTAGTCGATTTCAAATAGTTGAAATTTTTTTTAAATGATACCGATGAGTTTCAACTATTGAATTTGACTATAATATAGAATCATTATCATCATTATAGCTTTTTTTTCCAAACACTGTATAACGAAGAATCCAATAAGTAAAATACAATTGTCATGCCTCCCTCACTAATAGTTATGAAAAATGATGCAATAGTCCAATTTTTAAAATTTCAAATTCAACTATTTTATTTATTTATTTTGTTTGTTGTTGATTTTATTTTGATTTGCACATTAAGAAAACAAATTATCAAATATCCCAAGAATAATGAAGAGACACAAAACTGCCATCAACATCTGCACCATCCATTATGACAAGTGGGATGACTGGACAGCATGGATATTCGCTCTTCAAATCTGGGATCAAGAAAAACATAAAAACCCTAAAAACGGATCCAACGGCTCCAATTCCCTCATTAGAAATAACAATCTCAAATCTCAGTCGTCAGATAGAACAGTACCAGATGTCCACGTGGACATCTTCCTATCGCCTTGACAGGGGCGTCAAATCGTGGCCGCTAATCACCGACACGTGCCCAGAATGTACCTGAAAATGGCTCCATCCAACAGTGTAGATCTCCTGTCAGCCACCGTTATATCTCATCCTGAGCGTCCAAATCTCAACCCTGGTGTCCAGTTAGCTCAACCCAACCTCGGGTTAACGTACCGCGTTTGGTGACGTGGTTAACTATCGGTGTAAAAGAGCCGCCGACTTTACGGGAACATGACGGTGACGTTGACGGGACGTCACGGGAAGTGTAGGGCCCGCTTGTCGCCGACTGTGACGTGGCGTTCTGTCACATTCTTTGGCGTGGCAGGAGATCTTTGTCCCTTTTTGCCCTATTAGCTACCTCAATAATAAAGGAACGAGTCAAGCTGCTCATTCTCCTTTATGCCATCTTCCTCTTAAATATGTAGGGCTCCCTTTTTTATCTTGCATTTCCCTTTCTTGGGGTCGGCCTTAGGGGATTCGGATCTTCTACCGGACCTGATGTAAAAATTAAAATATATATATATATATATATATAAAAATATGTATTTGATTATATTTTTTATATTGAGACTTTAAAAAATATTACTGGATCTGGACTCGGACTCCAATAATGTTCAGGTTTAAGATTTAGACTCAAACCTGACTTGCTTGGTCCAATTTTTTAGCCCATACCCGGACTCATATTGGGTCTACTCCTCGGGTCTCAAGTTTGTCTACCCCTTAAGTCTCACGTCGAGTCTAGGTCCATTGCCACCCCTATTCAACTTAGCCCTGAAAAATTATATCATGGTTTTGAAATATTGCTTGAGGTTTGGGAGTCATGATCTGATATGTCGAGCTCGGTATGAGATAGGGTCATAAACTCATAGGCGGCCGTGCGTTTTTCTATTTTTTGTTTTTTGTTTTTCTTAGTAGGTCCAGCCTTGATTAAATTGGAGCTAAACATGGGCTAGGCCCGCTATCTCAACTTGATCTAAGCTAAGGCCAGGCCAGACCAACCCATATAGACCCAAATCGCGCTTAGGCTAGGACCTGGCCTGGGCCCAGTTCGTTGCAAGCAGAGAAATTACTATATTTTCTCTTGTGCGTAAGCATTTTGACATAGATATGGGTTTAAAAGTATTAATTTTGAAATCTATCTTAAAAAAAAGCAGACGGGGTATTTTCGTACTTAGATTTCAATAAGGATTAAGGAAGGCTAAAAAAAGTATTTTAGGAACTATTTAAGTTCTTAAAATTTAAGGAGGAATCCCGGATGGCTGTGGAGCTGTGGTCTCTACAAGAAAAGGCAAAATCAACAACTTGAAAAAAAATTTAAAAAAATTATTTGTTTCGTTTTCTAACATTAATTTATTTACTAGAGATTATATACCGAAAAAATTAGGTCCAAACACTATTTAAAAAATAGATCATTAAGAGGGAACACATATCGATTTATGAGTCCTAGGTCTCATAAAAACCGTGTCCTTTAAAATTTGTTTGCAAGGATTTTTATATATATATATATATAAGCTCGACAAAGTCGGCGCTCATTTGATGGAAGGAGACTTGCAACCGACAATGCGAAGCTAGACGCGCACCTTGCTCATTTTGAATGATTTTTACACAATATTTCGAGTGGTGCTCATTTTGAATGATTTTTACACAATATTTCGAGTGGAGCCCTTCATCAATGCTCCACTTGAATTTGCTCAGTATATAATTGTCACGGGTGTGGTTGTGTAATGTCTCGAAAATTTATTTTTATATTTAATTATAAAATTTAAAGCTTTAAAATAGTGTACATCAAGTAAATCTATGAACATTTGAAAAATTTGAAAATTGACTATCTAAAAATGCATTACTAGATACGCTATTTTCAAGACTTGAAAATTCCATTTTTTCCCATGTCTATATATCTTGAGGTCAAGATGATCAATTTGTGAATTTTTGGTCATCGAAACAACTTTTTTTAGTGAATAAAAAAAATTCACTTGTAGTCAGCCAACCATTTTATGGGGTAGTGTTCAAGAAGCTAGATTCGGCCATAAATTGGCCCGAGCCAACTCGGGTGAGTCTTGAGGTGTGGCTTGGAGAGTATGGCCGAGTTATCTTTTCCGACGTTAAAGGTTTTGGAAAAGATATTACAACTCATGAAAATCAGAGAGACCATTTGGCTTCAAATTAGACTATCAAAAATCAAAGCTCCATAGTTTTTCTGGGGTTAGTCTTTATATTGCAATGATCCAACGATTGTTGTGTGGGTTTAAAAAAAAAATTATCTAAAACCAATTTTTTTTCCAAAAAAGAAAAAAGTTTTTTTTTTCCAAAAAAGGAAAAAGAAAAAAAGTTATTGAATCTCAAATTAGGCTTTTTTTTCTAAAATAGAAATACAAAATTTAAAATGTTGGCAATTTCGTATCGACAAATGAGAATTTACAATATACATATGGAAAAAGTACCTAGAGACCATCTGCTCTTAATACAAGGAAGTTACGAACATTGTTGTCTGTCATATTTCAAATCAGATGATTATGAACATGTTATTGACTAGACCCAATTTTTTAAAAAAAAGGTTCTCAAACTTTTTGTGCATCCCTAGCTATCTAATTTGACACGTAATGGTTAAGACTTAAGAGTAATTATGGCTCCTTGTAACAAAGATCTATGATCTCATGGTATACCCATACACTTATATTAAGCAAGATTGACGAGAATCGACTAAAACTTAGGACTCAACTAGGATCGAAAAATAAGCCAATTTACTATAATAACAAAGCTACACATAATTCTATACAGCTTATCAATTCGAGTTCCTCCTAAACTGAAAAAATACCATATCCAAATCACTCGAAACTGAAAAATTACCATATCTAAATCACTGAGTGTTTCCGACGAGCTAGAGCAACAACCCCTCAAAAATGCTAGTGTCTTTAAACTCAAGGATCCATATCAGGAATTGTCGATACATATTGGATTCAAGCGTGAACACGATTCAGGGTTTTAAAACATTGAATGGTTAAGTAGGGGTGGCAACGAGCCAATGCTTGGGGCAGGCTAGCCCTGGCTCTAACCCTAATCCCCAAAGGGCTAGACTGCTCTTCTAGGGCTGCTTTGGCCCTATCAAGGCTAGGCCGATCCAAGCCAGCCTTGTTGTGAACCTAACCCGGGTCCAGCCGACCCCTAGACCAACTCTAGGGCCACATTTTATGGCCTGGTGATGGGCTACATTTTATGGCCTGGCGCTGTAGATATTTTCCCAAGGATTTCAATGTATTTTAGTCATTTCCCAAGAAAATGACATGACACTTTTTTGGGGGAGAGAGTGAGAGTGGCGTAAAAAAACAAGCCCATGAGCGACTGACGCCCAACATTCCGTTTCTGTATGCCGCGTGTCAGGATTTCTGTAAATAGTACGTAGTAAATGACAAAAATGACCCGATATTTTGACTTACTCCTCCACCTCTTTATTTTCTTCTGTCATTTTACCATTTATCATCGACTACGACCTTCTCTTGATTGCATGAAACTCTCTCTCTCTCTCTCACTTTTAAAGTTCTCCTTTTTATTTCTCTCTCTCATGCAAACCTCTCTCTCTTTCTCTCTCTCTCCCCGTAAAACAGGTCGGGTCCGGTAATGACGCGTCGGATTCAAAGATTCGACCCATACTCGTACTCGTCAAGATCCGAGTCCACCCCGTCGAATACGGCATCTGGGCACCTTTCTCATCAGATTGTTTTTTCTTTCTTGTTTTTTTTATCCAGTTTTTATCATCATATACTCATATTATTGACAACAAGGTCACAATCGATATGATTTTTTGTTTAATAGCTAAAGATTACTGCGAGTTGTTATTAAATAAGATTTGATACACCCAAATCAACAAGACTTAAAATAAAATATTTTATCTCCCACAGTTTATTGGTACGGGTTAGATCCAGCTGGACCTAGACCCGAACCCAAATGACCCGACCTGTACCCCAAATAGTGTTCGGGTCCATATTTTAGACCCAGACCCAACCCGACCCGCCGATCTAAATGCTAGACCCATACCCAAACCCAAACCCAAACCCATGTCGGGTATACTCGACGGGTACCGTATCAAGTCCGGGTCCATTTCCACTCCTACCGAGGAGAGGAACCCGGCCATGAGCCAGGTCCGAGAACCCGAAACAAGTCGAAGAAGCGGGCCCTAGATGGATAGGCCCTAGTTGGGCTAGAAAGACTTAATTTTTTAAAAAACTTTCAAGTATGATTAAACAAAATACGTCTAAATGAGAATAAAGAAGTAGTAAAAAAAAGGATTTTAAAAAATAAATTCGTGTCTAAGGGTATTTAAAAATAATCTAAAAAAAAGAAAAAAAATAAGTATTTATGGTAAAAATACTTTCTAGTATTTTCTAAAACAATAAAAAAAACTATCTTAAATAATTTTTATTTTATTTTTTATCTTTTGAAATCTCTTTTGATAAAGTTCTTGGCTTGACCACCCTAACCGGCCACAGCCAGTGGCTAGTTCTAAGTAACCAGGCCGGGTATGGCTTGACTCGGCCGGTTTTTGCAAACACTTCTCTTAAACTTCTCCTTTTACCTCTATCTTTAATATAAAGTCTCCTCTCTCTCTAAAACTTTAACTTTTCCTTTTACCTCTCTCTTTCTAATGTAAACTCTCTAATATCTAAACTTTTCCATTGCCTGTCTCTAACTTTTCCTTTTCGAGAACCCGTAACTGTAGATAGATAAACTTATATTGACCAGTTGAAACTGACTAGACCGCATGTGCTCCTTATACCTTTCTCTCCCTGGTGGCCCGGAGGTAGATATTGAAGAGACGGAGAAACCACTGTTGGAAAATTGAGGCGATCTAACAGCTAATTGCTCCGTTAGATTAAAACTGAC
>NW_006498792.1:912743-924067 GCF_000471905.2 Amborella trichopoda | reverse complement strand
AAAACTCAATTTTATATTTTTCCATTTTTTTTATTAAAGTTCGAGAGAACATGAATACAAACATTGAATGTAAAGAGAAGAAAGAGATAACACAATATTATGGAGAGAGAAGAAGATAGATAACACAAGATTTACATGATTCAAGCCGAAGCCTCACGTCCACGGATCCAAAGCCCAATAACTACATCTTCTCTATTTGTATAATCTTCCCAATAACTTCATCTTCTCTATTTTTGGATCCAAAGCCCAATAACTACAGCTTCTCTCTTTGTATAATCTTCCCAATAACTTCATCTTCTCTATTTGTATAAAAGATTATACAAATACGTGCATATATATAGAGGACCATTTATAATGAATCTTGAAGATAGAGGAAAATAAAATGAGGTTTAAAAGATTATATAAATATGTGCATATATACAGAGACCATTTATAATGAATCTTGAAGATAGAGGAAAATAAAATGAGGTTTATCACCAATAAGCAACTTGACCAAGTAATTTGACTTGGTTTATCTTCAATACTCCCCCTCAAGTTGGTGTACAAATGTCCTTAAGTTGGTGCACAAATGTTTGGTGCACGAATGTTTTTTGTCCTGGGGCCGGAGGTACACTCTCCTTCAAGTTGGGTGCATGAATGTTTTCTTCTGTACTGGCCGAGTTACACTCTCCCTTAAGTTGGTGCACGAATGTTCCTTAAGTTGGTGCCGGAGGTTTTCTTGCGCGAATGTTTTCATGAATGTAACATTCTTTTGCGCGAATGGCGGCCATGGTTTTCTTTTTTGCACGGCACTGGGGCCGCCGGAGGTTTTCTGGTGCGGAGATTTTCTTTTTTTCATTATAGAAACATGAGTTTAATTTTTGGATCTTCCAAACCATTCGTGCAGGAGATCCGGACCGATTTTGTTCTAATCCTTCGATAAAAAAATTCATTCTCTTAGTAAAAAATATGAGGTAAAACCAATAAAGATTTATTTTTCGATTCATCCCTGGAGTTGAATACCTCATTCAATAATTTTTTTTTATCCAATCCATAAGAATTAATTGAAAAGGCAAATCCCTTATGATACATCAGATCGGGCTCGGTTATCGATAGAGTGAATAATCTGCCCTTTCTTGAAATCTCTCTTCTAATTCAAAATCGTGGTGTAACTGATAGAGTGAATAGATCTGCCCTTTCTTGAAATCTCTCTTCTGATTCAAAATCGTGGTGTAACGTGTATTCACCTTTGTTCCGGCCATGAAATAGGTGGAATAAATCACAAAATGGATTTTTGTTCAAGAATGAAATCTTATTGGAACTGTCCATATCCGGTTCATCCTTTGGAACCATATCACATCTCGGATATGATGAAATAGGATGAATTGAGACTTTATTTTGTAAATAAAGTAATTATCTTGAATATATCAACTATTTCTTTATTTTCCGATCGTCTGGAAGGGACAAAAGAAACATCTTGTTTCTTCAACAATTTCTGATCTCTAGTGGACCTCTCAGTAGCATTCGACCCCGTGGTTTTCTTGCCCCGTCCTTGTCGGAGGTGGTATTCTTGCCCCTTCCGTGTAGCCGAAGGGAGGTTTTTTTTTGCACAGCACTGAGCCGCGAGAGGTTTTCTGGTGAGTAGGTTTTCTTTTTTGCATGGCACTGGCACCTCCGGAGGCTTTCTATTTGCACTTTTTGCACGGCACTGGGACCGGAGGTGGTTTTCTTGCCCCTCCTTGGAGGAGGAGGTTTTTTTGTACAAAACTGGGTCGGAGGTGGTGGTTTTCTTACCCCCTCTTGGGCCTGATGGCAGAGGTTTTCCCATGCCACTGGGGCCGGAGGTTTTTCTTGTAGCTCGCGCATTTGGGATCGGAGGGGCGGGACGTTTCTTTTGCGCAGCACAACACTTAGGGTCAAAGTTTTCTTTTACGTTGATACTATGTTTTAAAAGAATAGCTACATCTTCACTATTTGGATAAAGATTTATTTGGATAAAGATTACATGTACACAGATCCTTTGGAAAAAAGATTACATCTTCACTATTTGGATAAAAGATTACACAAATATGTGCCTCTAGATATATATCTCTATATATAGAGGACAATCACAATGAATCTTGGAGATAGAGGAAAACAATCACAATGAAGGTTAGATATAGAAGAAAATAATACGAGGTTTATCACCAATAACCAACTTGATCAGTCAATTTGACTTGGTTTATCTCCAACATTTTTCATAAAATTTTTAAAATATCTCTAGGTACAACTTGATTAGTCAAAATGCATTTTTTTCATTAATTTTCAACTACATCTAGATGTGGTTTGTTTTAATCATTCTTTATATGGTTTTCATATCTTAGTAGATTTTTTTTTTGTATTTTTTTTATTTTCTTCGACACTTTTTTTACTACCCGGGACTTGCCCGATTATAATGGATATCTTTTTCTCTCTGGTGGTATCATTTGCTCCTCTCTCTCTCTCAACTCGTGAAAGAGGGAGCCAAGGAGCAAAGAACTCGCTCCTCTTACCACTTTCTTCTCTCAACACAGAAAGAGAGAGAAAGGAGAGTGTGTTAACACTCAAAAAAAGAAAAAAAGAAAAAGGAGAGTGTTAACTCTCAAAAAAAAAAAAACAGAAAGAAAGAGAAAGAAAAGAGACTGAGTTAACACTCAAAAAAAGGAGAGAAAATTATTGACATTCAAAAAAAAAAAAAGAGAGAAAGAGAACATTTTTATCTAGCAAGAAGAATGCTTGCAGCCCTTATCAAATATTTAGAATTCTTGCTGGCCTTGTGTTTTACATTTGTACCAAAAAAAGAAGTTCAGGTCCTCCAAAAGCTATTAATGAAATATTTGACCAAACATTTCTCCACTCAAGGCCCACGGTCATTACCAATATAATATTACTTTCTTAAATAATTGTGTCCCTTGGGGCTTTTCTAATAGTTTACTCTTGCTTATCAATCAATAAAAGACAATATTTCGTATATACCCATGTGCCACAATATTGCGTTTTCTTGCAGGAGCATATTATAGATTCACTTTTGGTATGTTAATAAAACAAAAAATATTCACTTTCTAATGTATAATCCCGGAATAGTCATAAGACCTTAAATTTTGAGGATGTAAGACCTTCAGCCCAGTGAGCAATCTCACTTAAAGGCAAAAAGAGAAGGACAAATGCACTACTAATTTTTAGACAATTAAATCCAAGTATTTATGAACTAATATTTTTAATAATAATATTAATTTTAAAAAGTTATTTTCCAATTTTAAAATACCCATTTGGTGATTTTAAAATGGTTCCCAAAAATCCCATGCAAGCTTTTTGCCCGAGTACACTACAATGTACTCCTGCAGAACACGAACTGAATATTAATAAAAAAAAAACATGTAACATCTAAATTCAACAGCTATAGCCAATACATAGCACTTTTATATGGGGTTAGAACATTTTAATGGTGCTTTTCTAATATTTTATTCCCACTTATCAAGCAAAAATGAAAAAATTGATGATTATACGACACTTTCTTCTCTCCTACCATGTCTTATGCAAATAAATAAAATTAAACACAACACTAAAAAAAATCCAAATAAACACAACTAATAACATATAAATCTACGAATTATAGTTAATATAGCAATATTTTCAGAATTTTTATATTGGATTAAAACATTTAATGGTGCACATGATTTCTAGGGTTTGACTCGGACAGTCACATGATGCTACCATGTGACCACGTAGAAGTGACTTTAAAGGATGTCGGGCCAACAAAAATATTTAATTTTATTTATTTATTAGATTATTAATTTAATTAGATGTTTATTTATTCTTAAATTAAAAAGAGTTTGGGGAAATCCATTGTGAAAGTCAGTGAAATTTTAAAAAGTTAAATTTGATTTATTAATATAATCGAGAAAGACCACCCGCATGCTCGGGCTTCATGTCTAATTATAAAATATTGCAATGATTTCCAATAAAATAATTTTTAAAGAAGAAGAGAATTGTATTTGTATTTTCATGGCTTGACCATGATTAAGTAATCCCCATCCTCTCTGTTTTCCGGTATTAATGTCTTGTTAAAATATGGAGATTCAACATGGAATTCAGTGGCGTGCTTAGTTTAATACTAATGCAAATCTGTTGAGTTATTTGTGTTGTGTGCGACTGTGAGAGAGAGAGAGAGAGACTTTAGGCATTTTAGAGGGATGAGGTTTCTATAAGGCCTAGGCCTTACGAAAACAAAATAAAGCCTCACTTCAAATCCTTGAAAAGTACTTTCGGGGGATGGAAATATTTATGATGGCTTTATAATCAATTTCTAACATCAACAATAAAATTTGAAATTAAAAAATGGTATAGATCTTGCGGATCCATGAATACTTATTTTTAAAGCAAAATCGACGGTCTAGATAATTTGTTGCAATATACATTATTTTTAGAGCTTTAAATCCTGATATTTTTCATGACCAGAGTGTTCAAGTCGCGATGATCGATCTAAAGGTTTTCCAATGTTTGACTTGCAATTTTTTATGAGTTATGAGATGAAATTTTACTTATTTTGATACAATTACATCCCTATCAAACCATTTTCAAGATAGAGGGAGGGGGAGGAGAGAGAGAGAGAGGTTATAGGAAGGTGGTTAATCTTGTCAAAAAAAGAAAAAAAAAAAAGGTATGGGAAAGTGGTTATCAAATGTAGTCCCATTTTGTGTGTGAGAGAGAGATTGAAAGATTTAATGAAAGAGAAAGCCATTTGGGAGGGGAGAGAGAGAGAGTGTGTGTGTGTGTTTTTGAAAAAAATGAATGAGAGGGAGAGCTCTTTGGGAAAAAAAAAAAGAAGAGAGAGAGAGGGAAAAATGTAAGGGGGGAGCCTTAAAATGCAATTGCAAACAAAACTCTCTTTAACTCCATGCATGGCATATCTGAAATTACCTCAATAATCAGCTGTCATTATCGTAAATCTCACCCCGAAACAAACTACTAAAATACACCCACACGAACGGCCTTGGACCGTGGGACCCGCCCCCTTCCCAGGCATCCTGCATCGAGAATCGCGGCCGTTGATTTCCACAACCGACAGTCCTTAACACCTTCATTGATTTCCCAGCAACCGAAATATCGGGAAAATATTTTTCCGAAATTTCGGGCCTCTCTGTCTCTCATGACGTCACCAGACCCAGTTGTGATTCATGTTTCATAGGGCTGCGGCTAAAGTTTTGACTTTCAAGCGTTGTGTTTAGGAGTTAACCATGGTTAACCCCAGGCTTTGCGGCGCACAGCTTGGTCCAACCCTTGCGTTAATTAAATGAACATTGAATGTAAATTAGTGTTTGAATGAGTTTTATTTCCCTTTTTTTTTGTGCTCAAATTACAGCTTGGCCATCTTAATTACCCTCATTAGTTTGAATTTTAAATTTTAAATAATTGGGGACATATTAATTAGGATGGGATGAGGTGTTTGACATAGTGTACAGCCCGCATTTAGAAATCTTGAGAAAACATGTGATGGCCTACAAATCTATTAAAAGCCTATGTTGGGGAGCCATAGCTCTCAAAACCAAACTTGATTTATTGGATTGTTATTGATGTTATGGTTGATCTGGTTTAAAGTAAATACTACGTTCAGTTGAAAAATTGATGAAAATAATGTTTGACCAATTTTAGCTGTCCGACAGATCAAATGAAGTTGGACAATTTTTTTGAAAAATATATTTCATATTTTTATAGAATATTTATATATTTTTATATCTGAAATTCTAATTTAACTAATTTGACTTAGGCTAGACCGATTTTGAATAGACCAAACCCATCATAAGTTCAATGGCCGGTCCCATTTTTATAACCTTGTTTGGAGCTCTAAAAACAATGGAGATATTTGGGATAGATAGTCCAAAGAAAACATTACAAATTAGATACTTTTGTAATTTTATTTTTTCATAAAGTCCCTGAGATAATCCATCTTCAGTTATTTTAGTAATACTCATAATTTTGCTTTTTTTTAAATAAAAAATCCCATAGAGAGTCAAAGAGTTATATGGATGTCTTCTTGGAAAGGGGGAAGATGAGCCCTAGTTTTCCGCAGGTATTTCAGTTCATCTTCACCATTCATATAGAGATTGAAAGGTGAATATCAATGATTAAAAGAACTTAGAAATAAGAATATTTAGTTTCCCCTATAGGAAATGAATTGGCAAATATCCTGGCTTGGCAGGTAGTGGTGGGTCATTAGAAACAGTATGGTGAATTTGTCGCGGTCTTTGCTAAACACTTTGGATTTGCTTCCAATAACTATACAGAATTGATGTTTTTCAATACATATAGAAAGTGGTTTATCTCTAGTGGGTGTTATTCGAAACTGATGTCGAGTTCCAATACAGATAAAAAGTAATTCTTCTCTTAAGGTAGATGCTATTCAAAACCGATGTCGAGTTCCAATATCAATAAAAAGTGATTCATCTCTACAGGTAGATGCTATTCAAAATCAATGTCGAGTTCCACGGAGATTACAGACCCTAGCAGATAATTGTGTACCAAGTTATCGCTTTACTGGTCATCTATTGCCTATGTTTTTTGTGAGGCAAACATGTAGCTGATTCCCTCTCTAAGAGAGCGAGGGCATCAGTTTACTCAGGCGCTTCATTCCCTCTATGCGCTACGATTTGGGCCAGGTTTTCTTTCTCTTGTTTTATTACATAATTTGGCACAACTGTCCTATTATAGGGTTATAAGATAATGTGTTCTTCTTTTTTTTCAATTAATGAAAAAATCGGGTTGAGGGCTTTCTCCTCCACTTACTTATCCAAAAAAAATGAACTAAATGAATTGACAAAATTCATAGCTCCTATCGCCAGAAAAACATCCAATCACTACATTTTTCAACCATTTCAAACCCAGAGTTGTGTTTTGGATAGCCTAGGTTCGCCAGATTGACGATCCTGATCTCTTGAGTTGACAGAACTCAACAAAAAATATAATATAATATTAATGGCAAGCCATTCCCAGATATAAACGATTATTGATCCAGATCGCCCAGTTTTTAGACACATGCCGACTTCGTTGAAGCCACATCAATATGGAAGCTTTTGTCACATGGTGGACAAACACTTTTATTTGGGAGGTAAAATATTCAAGGGTGAGGTTTGGTTTAATCCCAAAAGAATAAGCAAAAACTTAAAACGTGATTTGTCATGAAATCTAACGAATGGGAAGAATTAATGGAACATGCCACATGTCACTAGAAATAAATTTAAGATGCGGTTTGCATGAAGTGTCAACTTTAAACAATAAGTGATTTGTCATGGAAACTCCGGAGTCGTTCGTTGTGGCAGGTTTCTGATATGGATTTTGTGCCTTTTTTTGTTGTTCTTCTAGAGAACACATCTAAGAATGTTGTTGAATTTTCGTTCATTGAAAGGGGTATTGAGCTAGCTATTGAGGTGCATTGCTTTCCACTGCTCATTGAGAGTGATTTGAGGATGCTAATGCATTCCTTTCATGGCCGCTATAAGCTTTTCTGGAATCTCCATATTATGACAACAAACTACCTTTACCACCTGGATGACCGCCCCTGGAGTATTACGAATGCCTACCGAGAGGCCAACTTCAAGATATACAACTTCAAGATATACTTAGATGCACTATTTTTAGCTCTACACTATAAGGTTGACGTCTTATATAAATGTTTTTTGTTAATTTATCTCAACGTCTTAAAAATCGCATCGGCCAAGGTACTCGGCCCTTTTCGAGTGGGCTTGGTTGCGTTATATACACCCCAAATCATCTAAAAAAGTAAAAATGGCAAAAAAAAATTCAAAAATTTTATAAATAGAATAATTAAATAAAAAAGGAAAAGAAATCATTAGAAGACTAAATTTTGAAAAAAAAGGTGAAAATATGAAATTCCTTGTTGGAGTAGTGGTGTAATATGATAGTGGTGGCGGTTGTAGTGGAGTGGATAAGAGAGTTGGTGATGGTGGTGATAGTGATGGTGTGGTAATGGTGGTGTTGGTGATAGCGGCTAGGCAAAGGTGGTGGTACAATGATGGCAATGACGATGGAGGCGATGGTGATGAGGTGGCAGTGGCGGAGAGAGTCAAGTAGGACTTCATACAAACAAATTTAGAGTGGTTTTGGAAAAGATTCAGATTAAGAAAAAAAAGATCATATGGGGCCCTCCTGCATATGAACTTGAGCCACCCATGATCTTTTGTTGGACAGTGGTGATTGAAAGTCTCACTTTTAATCACCATTGATGGGTGGCGCAAGTTATTATACGGGCAGGCCTATATAATAACAGTGTCCTTCAGATTAAGGATCCAAGCACAGTTAAAAATCAATTAAAATTTACAAATATAAATTCAGAAAGATTCAAATTTCAAATTGGCCTCTCTTTCTCTCTCTATAAAACTCAAAGAGAGGACAAAATAAAAGGTCTCAAATTCTCAATGGGAAACTAAAATGCTCTATTTTTTTTCCATGTGCCCTGAGAGAGAGATGTCAATACTTGTTTCTAAAAAAGGTTGGGAGCAAAAACAATGGACATCTTAGTCCTGCCTTGCGAAAAAACTTGGCAAGCAATTGAAGGTACCAAATGCCCTCCACTTTAGATTTTGAAGGGTTGAAATACTCTCTAGAACTCCAGAGTGCACTTCAGACTTTCAAGGTCAAAGTTCATTCATTTATGACCTCAAATGACCGAACTCTGCCACTTCAGACCTAAAAAGCTCTTGGTTTCAGACCTTAAAGGTATGAGGTCTCAAGTGAACTCCGTGAAGTTCAATTCGTACCTTCAAGCTTCGAAGTGATGGACTTTGGACAATGAAGGTAAAGTCACAGTAAAAAAAATTTATGGACTTTGGTTTGAAGTCATTATTTTGGATCTTGAAGGTATGAACTACGGGCATTTTGTGAAAAATAAAGAAAAAGATATGAGCATAAAGAATAAAAATTGAAGGGGCTTTTTAACTTAGAAAAAGGATACAAAGAGACCATTTACATTTCGTGTAAGGAGGTCGTAGTTGCTCTTTTCTGTTAGATTTCAGATCAAATGGGTGTAAGAGTGTTGTTGATTAGACTTAAAATTCAAAACAAATTTCTTGAACTTTGCAAAATATCTCAAGCCATTTGATATTTAATAACTAGGAGTAATTTTGACCTCCTTGTAACAAAGATAAATGGTCTCATAGTATACAATCTTTTTTAATAAAGGTAGTTTAGGAGGGACATGAGCATAAATTTCTCAAATTAAATAGCTATAATCAATTCACAACACTTCTCAAACCATAAGTAAACAATGGTGGAGAAACTGCCAAGCCGACTTGGATAGCTTGAATCAACTGCGAATCAAGAGCCAAGTGATTCAGAGCCGAAAATTCCCAAGATTGCCCAATTCTCCTTATTTTTCTATAAACTGGTAATTATTACTATTAAATACTTCCTAGTGGAACTCAGATTCACCAGGTCAGACAAAGGGAACTCGGCCAACCCCGGGTGAGTCAAAACCAAGTCCTACTTTTCAAACACATATTACATGGTCCTCGAACCTCATTATCGTCTTCATCATCAAACTACGGGCATTTTGTGAAAAATAAAGAAAAAGATATGAGCATAAAGAATAAAAATTGAAGGGGCTTTTTAACTTAGAAAAAGGATACAAAGAGACCATTTATATTTCGTGTAAGGAGGTCGTAGTTGCTCTTTTCTATTAGATTTCAGATCAAATGGGTGTAAGAGTGTTGTTGATTAGACTTAAAATTCAAAACAAATTTCTTGAACTTTGCAAAATATCTCAAGCCATTTGATATTTAATAACTAGGAGTAATTCTGACCTCCTTGTAACAAAGATAAATTGTCTCATAGTATACAATCCCTTTTAATAAAGGTATTTTAGGAGGGACATGAGCATAAATTTCTCAAATTAAATAGCTATAATCAATTCACAACACTTCTCAAACCCTAAGTAAACAATGGTGGAGAAACTGCCAAGCCGACTTGGAGTCTCTTGAATCGACTGCGGATCAAGAGCCAAGTGATTCAGAGCCGAAAATTCCCAAGATTGCCCAATTCTCCTTATTTTTTTATAAACTGGTAATTATTACTATTAAATACTTCCTAGTGGAACTCAGATTCACCAGGTCAGACAAAGGGGACTCGGTCAACCCCGGGTGAGTCAAAACCAAGTCCTACTTTTCAAACACATATTACATGGTCCTCGAACCTCATTATCGTCTTCATCATCAAAAGCTTTTTCCCAATAAAAGTTTTGTTAGAGTTTTACATTGGCTGCG
This sequence comes from Amborella trichopoda, assembly GCF_000471905.2. The sequence goes on along the minus strand of NW_006498792.1, from coordinate 913,796 downwards.
TATCTAACACAATCTACTTCCTTTACCTAGGTAAGGGGAGCTTGGTGTTGTTGCTCCGATAAGAGAATTCAAAAGAGAAATAAGAGCTTGGTTTTGTTGCTCCGAGAAGGGGAGCTCGCCTAGTGATTTGGTAGAGCTGGTTCTATGGCTATGGTAGAGACCAAACTAACTGTTAGTTTTTGGCTTCCAGTTAGTTTCGTTGGTCACTACCATAGCCATAAAGCCAAGATACAAGTTTATGAAAACAATAGAAGAGTGATATTATATTCTTAGATAAGTTAGGAGTATTATATCAAGATAATATTTTCATCCTACTGATAAATAGTCAGTTTTGCATCAAGTTGCAACCTTAAACAATCAAATTAAGACACACCTCCAAATTTTATCATAAATATATTTTGGTGTCAAAAATTCTTAGGACGGCTTAAAAATCCATTTTCATCCCTAATTATAAAATTTTAAACTCTAAAAATAGTTTAAATCGAGCACATCTATAAACACATGAAAATGTTAAAAATAGGTGGTCCAAATAATATGTTGTAAGATTCATTATTAAGACTCGATTTTTTCTTTCTTTTCATATTCACATATCTCGACGTCAAGATGATCAATTAGAAGGTTTCCCAACATCAAAACAAGCTTTTATGATGGATTTTTTATGATCACCTTAATTCTACATTTTAAGGCTGCAACCTTATATAAACTTTTTCTTTGGATAAATTTGGCCTTGAAGTACATCAAAATAGAGGGTGGAGATTTTAACTCGCCTATTCCACGCACAAGACTAGTGAGACCTTAATAAATTAGAGTTGTCTGATTTTAGAGAGAAAAAATAAGTATGAGAGAGAGAGTGAATAATTCATATATCGAAAAGAGAAATTCGAACCATATTTATAGCGAGAAAGTGGTTCTTCATGTTCAGAGTTGTGATTGTTCAATGACTTTGTGACTGTTCATTTGAATGGTCAATAAATACATCACTTTATTTTCTCTATTTTTCCAGGAGAGACCAAAACGCCACTACCTCTTTCTCTCTTATCCCCCCCCCCCCCC
>NW_006498792.1:893009-912722 GCF_000471905.2 Amborella trichopoda | reverse complement strand
ACCTCTTTCTCTCTTATCCCCTCCCCCCCCCCCCCCCCCCCCCCCCTCCCCCCCAAACAATACACTTTATAACTTCTTAACCTGAAATCTCTCAACAATATAAAAGCAAAAAACTATAGTTTAAAATGATATTATTTTAAAATAATACTTAAAATACTTAATATTTTTCAAACAAAAAATTACAAACATTAACAACCTCCTAAGATCGACGTTGGAGAGGGAGAGAGAGAGTAAGAAGCATCTACCTGATCATTCCTTTCTATAGTTGGATGTACTTGAGAGAGAGAGTAAAAAGATCTACCTGATCATTCCTTAGTTTTTGTTTTTGTTTTTTTTTTTGACAATATTTCATAAATTATTAGTAATGCACCTGATCATTCCTTCGTTTGGTTCAATGTACTTGAGAGAGAGAATAAAATGGATCTTTATGATCATCACTCCTTTGTAAGATTGGATGCTCTAGAGAAGGGTGGATCCCAATCTAACATTGTCTAATCAATGAATGGAAGGTATGGGAGAGAGGGTGGGGCCTAGTACAAGATGATATGAGCAACGTGGCAGATCGTAGGCCCCAACCATCCATTTATTTGAATGGGGATTGGGCCTCAATTCTACCTGATTATACCTCATAGTTTCTTATAGGTATTTAGAGAAATAGCATTTGAATTTAAAAGAAAATATTGAGTGGTTAACATATCTTTGACTTATCTTGGTTTGTTGTAAATATTGGTTGTAACACGTACCATTGATTTACCCTTGCTATATCACTCAATTAATTAAAGATAATTATATATCAAAGCGATAGACCCTGACATTCGATATTGACGTTGTTCTCTCTCTCTTGAGAGCTTCACTATTTTGCTGGTAGCTTCTGTATCTCTCTCTCTTTTCATTCTTTTTCTTTATATTGATTTTTTTTACAGCCATATTAGTTGTGTGTCCCACCACCACCAACCCAAAACATTAACCTAATGTCTCTCTCTACAATAGCCATACAATAGCCAGTCTCACAAAAGACATCATTTTATATGCATTGGATGGTCTTGGTATTGATTATAATTCATTGATTACATCAATTACCACAAGCGTTTATAACATGCTTTTTAATCGTGAGAAGCAGTTAGAACAATATTATTATTCAACAAATGAAAATATTGGATCTGCTTTCTTTACCGCCCGCGGCTGTGGTCGTGGGAATCGAGCTCGTTGTCGTGGTCGAGGAGGTGGCAGAGGACATGATACTCAGGCTCGTTCAGGTGGTTCGTCTCATGCCTCTCGTGGCCATGGGACATTTGCTTCCAATACTCGTGGTACACCTGGCCCTCCAAAATGCTCATCTATTATTTGTCAGATCTGTAACAAGGCTGGTCATAGTGCCTTGCATTGTCGGCAGTGCCACAATTTCACATATCAACCGGATGATTTGCCAACTTTCTCTGCTGTGAACCTCTCCACAGATCCTTATGTTTCCACTTGGTACCCTGACACATGAGCAACCAACCACATGAAAACAAATGCTAGTAGCATCATGCATCCATCTCCTTATAATGGTCAAGAATATGTTGTGGTGGCAAATGGTAACATTGTTCCTATTAACAGCAGTGGTACTACATACCTTCATATTCCTTTGTTGAATTTTTTTTTAAGAGATACTTTACATGTACCACATCTTCCAGCAAATCTCATCTCTGTATCACGGTTTACTAAAGACAATGATTGCGTATTTATCTTTCATTCTTCTGGATTTTAAATAAAGGATCGATGAACGGGGAAGATTTTGCACGAAGGACCAACTCAAAATAAGCTCTTCCCAATCAAAGCTGCAACTAGTGTGAAACACCACAAATTTTCTAGATTTGTTCAAAGGAATTCTACAGGTGATATTTGGCACAAGCATTTGGGTCATCCTGACTCTCGCAATCTAGATTATCTAATGAAAAATAAATGTCTCTTTGTGATTGGTAGACGAACCTTAATGGATTGTGGTGTTAATAAAAGTTGTTGAAATTTTATCTTTCCAATTCTTTATCTCCTACTGCTTTGCACTTAATTCATACATATGTGTAGGGAGCAACCCTGGAGATTTCTTGTCGGGGTTATAGGTATTACCTGATATTTGTGGATAACTATTCAAAATACACTTGCATTTTCCCTCTAAAGCAAAAATCTAGGACTGTTGACTATTTTCAAATATTTAAGAATGTGGTTGAAAATCTTTTTGCTACTAAAATCAAGTTTGTGGAATCTTATGGTGGTCGTGAGTATGTTAATAAATTATTCTTGCAAATGTTAATAAATTATTCTTGCAATTTTTGTCGAACTCTGGTATTTAACACCGCTTGTCTTGCCCTCATGCTCACAAACAAAATGGAGTGGCAGAGAACAAGCATCGTCATAATCTTAAGACTAGTCTTACTCACCTCTACCTTGTTGGCATGCCTCGACGCTTTTGGATGGAGGCCTTCTCTACAGCTATTTTTCTAATAAAGTGTTTGCCAACTTAGACTTTGGGATACAAGTCTCTATATAAAGTTCTATTTGGTACTCCACCATATTACAATATTTAGCGCAGTTTTTGATGTCAATGCTATCTATTTCTTGGCTCTTATCGGTCTGATAAATTAGAGACTAGATCTATTTATTGTGTGTTTATTGGCTGCGGGTCCCAACACAAAGGTTGCAAGTGTCTTGTTCCAGTCACTAATCGCATTTATCTTTTTCACCATGTTCGCTTTAATGAATCTCTCTATCATTGTGCAGGCTTGTCATTGGAAGACCAGTCCGCCAATAGTGACCCTTTCGACTATTGGCTCAATCCACTTCCTTCTATCTCCTTACCACATGATGCTTTCAATGTTCCCCCCTCTAGCACTGTTGCACCTCTCTCTGAGGTGCCCACTCCATTATAAAATGTTCCTCAGATTCCCTCTTCACCAACCATGTCTTCCTCTCTTGAATCAAGCCTAGTCTTTCCTTCATCAGTTGAGTCCTGCATACCAACCTCCTTTGGTCATTCTCTTTCTTCCACTTCCATTCATCATATGATTACTCGCACTCGAGATGGGACCCACCAACCAAAAGTTCTCTTTAACTATTTTGCCTCTAGGAATCCTCTTCTCAATGGCTTTCAAACCTCTCTTGCTTCATCCCAACTTATTGAACCCACATGTTATTCCAATGCTGCTAAAGATCCTAATTGAAGGGCTGCTATGGTTGATGAGTTTAATGCACTTTTAAAGAACCGCACAAGGTCACTGGTTCCTGCCTCATGAGCCTCTAATATAGTTGGATGCAAATGGGTGTATAAGCTAAAAGAATGGGCTGATGGATGGATTAAGCGATATAAAGCTCGCTTAATCGCGAAAAGATTTAATCAACGATTTGGCTTGGATTATGACGAAATGTTCAGTCTTAAGGTTAAACCTCCTACAATACAACAGGTCTTATCCATTGCAGTTAATCGTGGGTGACCCATCAAACAACTTGATGTTAAAAATGCATTTTTACATGGTACACTTCATGAAGTTGTCTATATGCATAAACCCCCAGGATTTGTTGACAAGAACTACCGTAACCATGTTTGTCGCCTGCATAAATCTATTTATGGTCTCAAACAAACCCCTCGTGCCTGGTTCACTGGTTTTAGCTCTTATCTCCTAGAGCTGAATTTCTTGTGTAGTTCATCTAACACATCCATTGTTCAGTCATCATGGCTCCTATGGACTCACTATACTTCTCTTATATGTTGAAATACTCACTGTGGTTGATTCTTGTTTTCTATCTACTATTATTGCTAAGCTTCGCAGTAGGTTTAAGGTTAAAGATTTGAGTGACCTCCATTTTTTTTTTGGTATAGAGGTCAATCACTCTTCATTTGGCATTCACCTAAGCTAAAGCAAGTATGTCTTTGATCTCCTTAAACGATCAGCAATGCTTGGTGTGAAGCCTTTCTCCTCTCTAGTCACTTCTGGTTCCAAGATTTTTCTCTATGATGGTAATCCTCTCAGTGATGTCTCAACTTATTGCAGCATTATCGATGCATTGCAATACCTCACAATGACTCGACCTGATATCACATATGCAATTAATCAGGTCTGCCAATTCATGCACCAACCTCGTACCAAATACCTCGTTGTGGTTAAACACATTCATCGTTGTATCAAAGGGACTTCTCATCTTGGCATATATCATTAATTAATTGAGTGGTACAGCAAGGGTATATATAACATAACACGACAACAACTAGATAAGGATTATTGACCGAGTAAATTAAGGATACATGTTACAACCAATATTTACAACAAACCAAGATAAGTCAAGATAAGTCAAAGATATGTTAACGACTAAAAAATCCCTTTCAAATTCAAATGCTCATTCTCTCAACAAAAAGGTTGAGGTTTCTCCTGTATCTATCCATATAAATTATACATACAAAGATATAAACTATCCAAGCTTAATTAAACGGCTGAAAATTATTACATTGTTTTCTGCTCACTTCCAGTCATCCAATTAAAATTAGAGGGTTGAATCCTCTAGTACATAAAATTTGTGGTTAAAAACCAAACTCTTTCCGATCCAAATCAATAATCATCCATGTCCTTTCTTTTTCTCTTTCAAAGCTTATTTAATATTTTATTGGCCGCCCTCAAGCCCCATTCCATACAACCATATTTCAATTTTTGTTTTATTCTTTGTTTTTAATGTTTTTCTGAATCACTAACTTGAACTAGTCAAGACCATCCAACCATATTTCAATTTTTGTTTTATTATTTGTTTTTAATGTTTTTCTGAATCACTAACTTGAACTAGTCAAGACCGATTCGAATCACTGATCAAGAGATCTGATAGCGATCTATGGTCCACGTTTGAAACACCACACGTGGGCGGAGACACATTCAAAGGTATCCCTTTATAGTAAAATAAAAACAAAGAACGGTACAATGAAAAATGAAAAATGATATGTTTTGTCGTACTGCAAGTATTCAGTCCCAAGCGATGCAAGTATGGAATGAGGAAAACAAACCCACATGACCCATCTGGAAAACATGGCAAGCAATTCTAGGGCCACAAAATAAAACCCAAAGAAATGAAAGTAGCGCTAAAAATAGGAAAGAACTGCATTCTAAGTGCATAATACAAACCAATTCACAGAATTTTCAAAAAACCGTTTGTACTTTCAAATATACACTTGAAATATTCATAATTTGTATAAATAACTCTAAAATATTAAAAAGTTCATAAAAAAGATGCATAATATTCAAAAGTTTTCAATACATATATTTTAAATTACACTTCTTCTTTGTTTTTTAAGTTTTTATTCCAACAATACACCTAAAGACTTCCCGAATTACTGAAGCGCCAAAGCACTTCTCTTTTCCAGCCAAAATAAAGAGCTCTCTAAAGCGGATTTGATAACATCCGTATAAAGTACAAACCGTTTGTAACAATTCCCAAATCCAAGTAACTAAATAGTTCTCAGTTTATCAAAGAGAGACACCAGTCAAGATAAGGACTCAGCAGGCTCATGATCCCATTGTTGATTGGAAATGGTGACATTAGCAGCAATGGCACACAGATACAGGAAAACAAGTGCCATGGTTAAAATTACAAAACAAACATCACGAATCTTGATATTTATGGCCATGTCCAAGCACTCATAGGATACGATATCGCGTAGCCGCAGTCCCATTGGTTCTGTGACTCCGACATTGGGAGCTCCAAGTAGTAGAGGGCCTCATCGATCATTTAACTTTTCCTGTTTTTTTGCAAGGATAAAAAGGTTGATCTAAGGCAAGAGTATTTCCTTGTGCTCTCACAAAGCTCTTAGAAGTCAAAAGCCCCATCGGTTCAATGGCTGTAGTAATTGGAGCTACAAATGGTTAGGGGCCTCAATGGTCTTGTGTCTCTTAACGATAGGAGCTACTAATTGTTAGAGGTCTCATTGGTTTTGTTGCTCTGAAAGGGGCATCTCCCAATGGTCCGATGCCTCGCCCTCACCATCAGGCTCCCTCCTCTTCTTCCTCCCCTCTCCATGCCTCGACCTCCTCGGGGCCTCATCCTCGCTCTCGCTTTCATCATTCCCATATGGCCTCATGGGTCCTCCAGCCCTCATCTCATCCCCTCCACTGCCTACACCATCAGGGCCCATCCCCTCCTTCCCCTGTTCCCCACCCCCACCACTCTCTGTCTTCCTCTGATCCCTCCTTCCTCTTCCAAACCCATTCACATTGGGTAAAACTGGTCGAAAAGGCACTGGCCCTGGCCTACTAGGCCTACCAGCTATCCCCATGCCACCCATAAATGCAGGTCCCCTAGTGGAGCTCATCATCATGCCAAGTCCAGGGGCAGCACCAGGAAACATGGCCCCAGCAGGTGGGGCCCGGAACATGAGCCCTGCCCCTGTGGGCCCCGCTGCATCAATATAACCAATGCCGGGAGCAGGCCCAAGTGCTGAGAAGTCACCTGAGAACCTCGGGGCAACATACGGGGGAAAACCTCTGTATACATCGGGGGGTCCTGCACCATATGTGAAGGCCTCGGGGCCCCCAAGCATCATAGGGGAGAAGGGCCTGAGGCCTGGGGGCATGGGGCGGACCCCGCCTCGTGCGAAGGGAATTTGTGGAGCCCACATGGGCCTTGCCCTGGAACCACGGGCGCCAGGACCCACGTTTAGGGGTTGGCTTGATGACCCATCATCATCGTCATCGGTCTCTTCCTCTTCTTCTTCATCATCGTCGTTGTCCTCAAAAGGGACGATCTCGGGGTTCTCAGAGCCGTCACCACCTCCCGGGCTCACCCCTTTGGCCCTCTCCTCCTCACGTTTTGACTTGGCAGCGACCGCGATTGCCTGTCAGTGATGTTAAATATTAGTATCAAGGCACATGGATGCTCTCTCTCTGTCTCTCTCTCTCTCTAGTAGACACGATAGGCAAGATAATCAACTAATTAGTATCGAAACACATGGTTGCCACCCTCTCTCTTGCATGCCAACAAAATATGCATGGGCATCAATCCCTTAAACTCAACAGTGTGCCGTTGAGTACTATTTAGGTAAATGGCAGGAGTTCTGGAATACATTATCTTGAAAGCAAAAACCACTCAGTTTCAACTGGAGCGCCTCTGTTTCATTTTCTCTTTCAACCTTCCCTAGGCAATATTGGATTCCTATAAAAGCTACCGAAGTTTTGCAAAATGGTAAGCCGTATCCAAGTGGTGCAGACTATATGACACACTAGAAGTCCACTCCAAAGACCAAAAGTGGACATAAACCATATTTTCTGATCATGGACATTAAACTTGGTTGGCTTGGCTCCCATGTTTGGGCATAAAAAAAGGACCATGTTCCACTCCATTCCCAGTGTCATATGGTAGAGACTAGATCCCTAGTTTTCTATCACACAAAAGCTCATTCAGGAATGGTTAATCTCCATCGTCCATCATCAGGAATGGATGGTGGATGTCCCCAAAATGAAACTTACACCACACACCGCTGGTGCATTACCATTCACCATTTCATTGCTGGACTTGGGCGAAAATGATAAACTTGCTTCCACAAGCTACAAAGATATTGCATTCACCCCAACAGAAAAAAAATAAAAATTTACAAGCAAGCTAACGTAAAGTTTGCCCATCGAAAATCTTAACAAAAGAAAAAGGTTATTTCTCTATAGGTAAAATAAACAAAATTAGGCCACCCAGAAAAATGTAAGTGAAAACACAGAATGGATGGAGGCGATCAGTTACCATAAGTTCACTGTCTGGCTCGAGATACAGCAATGAAGCCAACTGCTCACCAATAGAAGGCTCTAGCTCTTGGCAGTCACGGCTAATCTGCAGAAAGTGTTAAGCAGGCACATTTAGAAAGGCAAATCTAAAAAAGGACATGTTTTTCTTTTATCAAAATTTTATCATAAAAATCAAGCACGGGCAGAGCTAATTAACAAGTATGAGAGCGCATAGCATGTTCCCTATCTAAGCACACTGTAAAGTACTCTCTTGGGTAAAATACCTACTTAGGAGTATTATCTCATTCTAAATTTTGTGATCCACTTCAGATCACACAAAGGAAAAAAAAAAAAAAATTAAAAAAGGAAAAAAAATCGGATTTTGAGTTTCTAAAAAATTAGACAGATCTGACCGTCCAAATATTCAATGGTCTCTATCCAATCTTAGGATCTGCAAGGTCGAGAACGTTACATCCCCGAAAAATATCCTAGATAGGGTTTTTACCCGAGGTAGTATATAATTGTAGGAGCATATAATCTTTTGGCAACAATATTACCATCATGCTAAGCTTGTTTTTTTTTAATTTGTTCACTATTATCATGCTAACCTTTCTTGAAATAAAGACGCTAGTTGTGGACCACTAAACATTATAGATTAATGGACATTATCATTAGCCTTTTCTCTTTCTCATCATATAGTGAATTAGTTATACATGGTTCCAAGTGATTATTTTACAATATCTTCATTCTTGATCTTTAAAAGTGATTATTCACTTATTCAACACCATTTGCCAGCCTCAATTATGACCACAGATACTCAGTTCATCTCAAAAGCAAAAACCGGTCTCAACAGTAAACCCTCACAAAGCAATGGTCTCGTTTAGCATTGTGATCTACTACTCTTAGTACAATTTATATAGCCATTCATCTCACTCAGCGCCAAGATGATCATCAAAGTTATTCACTATGAATTATGACTGCAGTCCCCTATAAAAGATCAAATCCAAAATGTTTCCAGAGCATTATTTTTTTCGTTATTCTTGAAACACGATATACATTTCTCTTTATCAGTAGACCTGATTTAGACAACAGATTTTCTAAATTCATCAATCACCCACTTCAGTACGACTAATTCTATTTGGCTTTAGCATAGTTTACTAGCACCTCCAAATCCATCATATGTAAATCATTCGTCTCTTAGACATACTCTTGGCTCAAAAAATGTAAAAAATTGTCGGACTTTGGGTGGAGGAATAATATATTCCTTGTTGACATTAGCTTGTTGTTGAAGGTGCCAGCAAAACCCAAAATGCAAATATAGTGTACAAACCCCAATGATAAAATGAGCTCCGAGAGAGAGAGAGAGAGAGAGCAGTTTGTACCTTCACAGGCAAATTCTCATTGTATGGATTCCTCAAATGGCGGGTTTTATGGAAGGACAATTCACATAGCTGAAAGTAATGAAAAGCTTAATGAGTGTGCTTGTTTAGAGCTGAAAGTAACTTACTAAGAGCAGTTAAACTATAAATGTTAACTGAAAACAAAATAGAAGTTTGACATTAAATAAAATAAGATGGATATTTATAAAATAGATGAAACTAGAGCTGGTGAAACATGTGGAATCCAATCCTCCTTATTCATGCCCACAGATTGATATTGCAGTTACCATTTCTCATCTTCTTCTATTTGGATAGCTTACCAAAACCATTTGGTGAAGAAATAATTGGGAATTAACCTTACCAAATCCTAATTGACAAGAAATCATAAAACCCCCATCCCAAAATATTCAAGCTATGGATCTAAACGATATCTAATTCCATGTCAAAAAATTTTGCACTTCTCGATCGCTTTACAACTATTTTGGCTGTGAAAGTGAATTTATGAATAATAAAACTACTTTTTTTTTATTTTGTTTCCTAAGTACCCTTAGTTTCAAAATTTCCCTTTTTTTATTTTGAGGTTTTAATAAATAAAATTTATATATATTTTTGAAACATACACCTTACTTGGTGAACCAAATGTCCGAATCTTGAGTCAACTTGACCTGACTTGCCCTCTTTCACTACATCAAGACACTAGCTATGATATATTTTCCCTTAAGCCGATCACTTTTCATAATTTAATCCAACTTCTCCTTTTGTACCTTTTGAATATTTAACATCGTTTTCTTACTTAGGCAACTACTTGAGAAGCTTAGGGTGGAGGAAAAAGACCTCCACATGGTCTTTATTGATCTAGAGAAAGCTTATGATAAAATACCTCAAGATTTGATTTGGTGGGTAGTGGAAAAGAAAGTAGCCTCTAGACACTATATCGACTTGGTGAGAGATATGTGGGATGGAGCGCTAACCAGTGCATAAACAACTTGGACAGACGAGTGACTTTTCAATGACAATAGTCTACATCAGGGTCAACATTGAGCTCATTCCTCTTTGTTTTAGTTATGGACGACTTAACTAGGCAACTACAAGATGAGGTACCGTGGTGTATGTTGTTTGTAGATGACATAGTTTTGATCGATGAGACCCAAAACGGCGTCAACACAAAGTCAGAACTTTGGAGGGATGCTCTAGAATCTAAAGGTTTTAATTAGCAGGACTAAGATAAAATATATAGAATGCAAGTTTAGTAATAATAGGAGTAGAGACGAGAAAGCAGTTAAGATTGACGGCTAGGAAATACCAAAAAAGCACACTTTCGATATCTTGGGCCGATAATCCAAGAAAATGGAGAGATTGAGGAAAATGTCGCACATAGAATTAGAGCTGGGTGGGCGAAGTGGAGATGTACACCAGGAATTTTATGTGATCGCCGCATACCAAAGAACCTAAAGGGCAAGTTCTATAGGATAACTGTGAGACTAGATTTGTTTTATGGGACGGAATGTCGAGAGGTCAAAAAACTATATCCCAATCGAATAAGTGTAGCGAAGATGAGGATGTTGAGATGGATAAGTGGCAAGACAAAAAGGGATAAAATTTGAAATTAATACATTAGAAAAAATTAGATGTGGCACCAATAAGTAATAGGATGAGAGAAAGTAGACTTAGGTGGGCTGGCCATGTGTGGCACAGCCCAGTACCACACCTGTTAGGAGGTTTGAGTTCAAGTAGGAGCCTCAAAAAAGGCAGCAGGTATGCCCAAAAGGCCATGATTGGAAGTAGAGAGAAAAAATATGGGGACTTATGGCCTCACTGAGTGTATGGCCCTTAATAGAGCATAATGACGAACCATAATTTGTGTAGCCGACCCCAATTAGTTGAGAAAAGGCTTTGACAATGATGATGATGAATATTTAACATCGAGTATTAGGATTCGCTGCTAAGAGAACACTCCAAACTATTAAAAACATAGAATTGTTACTTTTGCGCATTGCAAACAGCCAAGCATATTACCTTTAATTTCTATAAGTAAAAGAATATTACCTTCAACCATTTCAGGGAGAAATTGCGGCCATAATGAGCAGTTCCATGTGCATATTTCCATCCCCCACCACCAACATATCCACCAATTTTAGATGTCATCTTTGCGCACCCCTGAAAAAACAATAACCATTCCAACATTTTACCATGCACAAAGAAAACCCAATTAAGTAACAGAAATTATATCATACACAGCCAGTGAATGGCACATGTGGCACATGGTGCACAGCCAGGCAATACAATGCTCATGCCTACAGTGGGTGGTAGGGGTTGTTTGTATCTCCTTGAATGTCGGTCAACAGGGACTACGATAAATCTGTGCTGATCATTAAGGCCCCAGCTGTGTACCAGGTTCCATGTACGTGCTAAGTATGGAAACTTACCTATGAAGTACAATTGACCAAAGTTTCTGCATGGATATTCAGGCTAAATCCGAGAAATTGTGCACTAATACACCAGAGTGGTTGATAATGAATGCCATATGTACCTGGAAATGGCGAGTCCGGTTGATCGAAAATATCAATACTACATTCTCAGAGGAATCAAAAGCTTCATTTAGTTTTGACTCGTTGCTTCTCTGCGTTGCCCATATTCCTTTCTGCACGGAGAGCTCCAGATTCTCACGGTTGCAACTTTTCACGATAAAATATCTAAGTTCCTCATATTCCATAAATGAGAAACCAATTAGTGCTAATAAATTACAAACAAGGAAATCAGTGCCAAATTTGAACAAGTATGAAAAAAGTACTCATATAAGCAAAGTATCGCAGCAAAGGAGTCAAAATGAAACTTCCTCCCAATGTGGTCTCTAAACATTAGATTACAGCAATAACCCAATTATTGCCTTAACATTGCCAAAAACATCTACACTTTGGTGGAATATGACCACTTAATAGCACATATTACTTAGCTTTCACGCTGTAGGGAGAAAAGTGACTTCAGAGATAAACTTACTAATTGTCTCACCCAAAACATGAATAAATGAGAACCATTCATCTATTTAATTGAAAAACGCCAATAGAGATCTAGATGTCACTACAGGAGAACTAGATCGTATGTGGAAGAAAGTAGCTCATCCCTTGAAGAAGAACAGAAAATGCAACCAAAGGAAGAAGAACAGAAAGCGCAGCCAAAAGAAAGAAGAGTCAGTTTGTATAGTCACATTCTTTACAAAATGAGTATCAGCAATTACATCTGATGCTCCATTGATAGACATTGACAATAATTTCATGGAAATGACATGTCTTATAATATACATTTTTCATGCATATTAAAACCCACAGATTTATGACAAATCCATGGATATCTAGCCAATCCACCACTTTCGATGTGATAATTAATTTTCAGGGGAACTCACATGCCTCCATCTCATCCCCAAGTACACCAGTTCCAACTAAAGGATCCATTGCTGTTGTCAGCATCTTGCTATATGAGATTTCCAAGCCTTACATTCAAAGAGAGAGAGAGAGAGATAACCCTCTTTATTTATTTTTTATGTTTTTTTGCCAAATTAGGAAAGAAGACTCGCTGAAAATGCCACTTAACCTCCATGGAACAAAACATTCCTCAAGATACATCATTCACATTTGCGTACAACATAACAAGTAATGGAACATGAAATATACAAGCATAGGTTACAAACAGATTCAAGAGAGAGAGATAACATCAATAGGAAAGAACACAAACCATAAGAAGAACGAGAACAAGAAGGTTCTTAGAGAGAAAAGCAAGGTAAGACAAATTTTAAGGAGAGGGAGAGAAAAGTAAGAATGAGGAAGAACTTATAAACAGGAAAAGTAATGAGAACATTTTTAGAGGGAAGAATGGAGCTTAAACGACCAACTAAATCTGGCTCAATATAGAGTGGACCGATGACATAAAGTAGGGCACAGGCATACATCTAAGTAGATCATGAATCCCCAAGTGGACTCATATAGCACTTCACAGTACATAGTCAAACCCCACCAGAGCTGGATTTCCTTTAAAACTACAGTCTAATTCAAAGAGGCACTAATGCAAGAATCCCGGTTCCAGTTACATTAATAATGCCCCAATAATCAATGCTCAAACAATACCTCTAAATTGTGGTTGTCCCTATCATTATAGAAGCTAGAAAGCACCACCGGAAGGATTCTCCAACCAAAAGAGGTGCCTGTCTATATGCTAGCTCCAAATCACAAATACCAAGCTCCGATACGGGCCTGGAATTAAAAGTAATAAGGGAGAGGCTAAAAAGAAGCCCCCAAGCATAATTAATTGCAGTAGAAAATGGTTCACCAGTTGCATGAATCCCGAGAACATTCATAACTAGTGAACTGACAATATCAATATAATGAAACATGATGAAGGTTTCACTCCAAAATTCATGGAGCAACCGAGTTTTGGGGAGTTTACAATTATCAGGAAAGGGATTGGAGGGCAACTAATGAAATACTGATTTTTCTAGTTGACGTTCAAGAATTGATTGGAGACGGTTGCCTAAAGTAGAGTCAAGAACACCATCGCAGATCCTTGGTTCCGAGATGAATCTAAAAATTGGGGCCAAAAGTTGCACTATTACCACATAATTTCAGTCTATAAGCTTCCACAGGTTAACCCAAGGATATAAAACAAAATAACCCATGCATCTACTCAAGAATAGACCGGATTCTGGATCTTCCACTGCGAACCACTGCATTTGAGACTTCCATCTCTTGTAGAATGGATACATTTTCAAGGTATTCCACAAGTTATTCCTCCCACTTTCCTCAATATTGAGATGGTTTCATCTTTAAGAACTCCCCAGTGATCCCCGACTCCTCTTTACTCCAAAGATTTAAGTCTTCCTTTTTCATTTTGATACGTAGATCTAATTTTCCCTTGAACAGATAACTTTTAAACCACCACCACCAACATTCAATGCAAGAACGTTTCCACCCTTTGTTCACAAATTCTTTGAACTTCCAATGCACAAACTACATCTAGAGTACAAAGGAATTGATCCACTTTTCTAAAGTCCATCATCAAAAGAAAAGCCTAATGAGTTCTATAGTCCTCTGTGAAGATACAAAATATTACTGAAAATAATTGTTCCTGCATTGCCAAAATTTTTTCAGTGACTTCAGTCCAATCCTTACCACATTTAATGGTTTGTTTGCCCAGGTAAGCAAGCCCCTCCAAAAGTCAATCATGTCAAAATATAGAGATCCAAAAATGCTATCATACTTGAATACAAATCCGAGACAACACCCCTTACATGACACATTTTTTCTCTGTCACCCAAATCAAGTACGATGAGCCACCTTAGTTGCTCCAATTGCATAAAAAAGTTTCCAGCATCAT
Organism: Amborella trichopoda; assembly: GCF_000471905.2. The sequence goes on along the minus strand of NW_006498792.1, from coordinate 898,255 downwards.
ATTGGCACCGGTGCAGTAAACATATCCAAGTGTCTGGGTGATCTATCATTACAAAGGAAACCAAATAGGTCCTAGGACATTATTTTGCTTCAATTAGACGTGGCAGCACAACATGGGATAGGAGTAACCGAGACAAGTAGGAAGATCTTTCTTTTATTATTATTATTATTTTTTTGATAATTAGGAAGTTCTTTACTATTCAAGTTAGTATACAAACCTAAAAAGTAGAATAACCAGTCCTCCTCCACACTCCTGATAGTCAGATACTGCCTACCAAATAGGTCCTAGGAGTAACCAAGTAGATAATTAGACAACATGGCAAACGAGTAACCAAATAAGTCCTAGGAAATTATTTTGCTTCAATTAGATGTGGCACCACAACATAGGATATAGTGACGAGACAACTAGGAAGATCTTTTTTTCGTTCTTTGTTTATTTTGGGGGGTTAATTAGAAAGTTCTCTAATTCTCAAGTTAGTATCCTAACCTAAGAGGTGGAGTTAGCAGACCCCCTCCACACTCCTGATAGTCTGATACAGCATACCATCCTATTTCATTTTTCAGAGACCAAAGCATTTGCATCCCTCTAACCTTTGTTCATACATGATCCCCAATAAACATACAAACAAAAAGAAAGGTCCCCAAAACTGTAAATAGCTGCTCAAAATTTTGCTAAAACTCATGAAAATTAAAACCCTTTTTTATTCCCTATTGCTCAATGTGAACTCATTAATACAATATATTAAGTGGCTTGTGAGGTAGGAGAACTTTGATAATAACCACAACAAGAACAAACTATCAACCACAAATTCAGCTATCAAGTACAAAGTTTTCACTACCAGAAGCCTACATCATGCTTTAAATCCATCATCAGATATTCAGAATGGTAGTGCAGAAAAGTTGGAAGCTAAAACCACAGAACCAGAAAGAAGCAAACTATAGTTCTGATCCTCATGAGAGGATACAGAAATCATTGAACTTCCCATTTCCTTTCCTTTTGGAGTAGCAGATAGCTGCCCATTGATCAATAGTTCATAAAATACCCTAGAAGGAAAATTATGATCTTCTGATCTAAAGGCAAGAAATGGATGAATATGATCAAATTTTGCAGAATGGGGGACTGAATCATACATAGATCTTGCAGTTTGACAGAGGGCCTTGTTTGTGTATCCGCCTTGTAGCCAACTAAGGCCTTTTTTCCTCTTCTTTTCTTCTCATTGATGAAGTAGGCTAACAAGGCTTAATCTGTGGTTACACATATGAAATGCAGCCTAAACACTTCAATGCTAATATAGACCCAAATAATTCTATGATGTTGGCACAAATTCCTAAGATGGAGGCGAAACAGAAAGGTCTTTTTTTTTTGTACACCATTCACCAGAAAAGTATAAGTATAATTTCTCCTTGTTTTTGTTGGATAGCTAGGAAAGTATAATTTCTGGTGATAAAATTTGTGGGATTATGTAGAAATAAAGGATGGAATGGTCCTGTCAATGAATCCATAGAGTAGCTTTGATAAGATATAATTTGTGGCTGAGGTATACATGCAACTTTATTATTTCCTAAGTTACATACCCAATGACGTCCTAATTTATAAATACAAACTTCAAAATTTGCAAAACCACCTCCAGAATGTAAAAAGGAATAACATCTCTGCACCAAGTGCTTCCTATGAATCCAACCCACATGTTCCAGAGTAGGGAAATCTGATGGGGATTCGGTCTGGACTCATGGTTAATTCTTAGAAGTTAGGGCATACAGGTAGCAAAACAAAAAGAGACCCATGTCTGGGGTGGCAACGGGGTCGGGTCCAAAGTTACTGGACCTGGACCCAGACCTGGACCCTATTGGACCCGGACCTAGACCTGACCCACAGATCAATATATATATGCATACGTAAATATATTTAAATATTGTGTTAAATATGTACATATATTATTTAAATATTATAATTAAAATATATAGTCATACTTATTTAAATACTATACATTAAATACTACTTAAAAATAATCTACATGGACCCAGACCCAGCCCCGAGTAGTGTTTGGGTCCAAATCATAGACCCGGACGCGACCCGCCAAGTCCAACTTTTTGGACCCTACCCTGACCCGAGTTGTCAAGTACGGGTCCATTGCCACCGCTACCCATGTCATAGGATGGATTACTGTCAATTTGGAGTATTTTGAATTATGGAATGGAAATATGTGAAGCGAATAGCTTACTCGGTTGACAGAATCCTTGCATATTTCAGGTTACAAAACCTTTAAATTTCTACCTCAATAGAAATCAACTTGTGCACTTGCAAAAGGTATGCATAATTATTCCATAGTCCAACCAAAGAATCGGTTTGTACACATTTCTTCAAAAACATCAAAGATGCTCTATGGTAGTATAAACTGAAATTAGTCAATATATATAAAGGAAAAATATTGATCAATGAGAAATTGAAGGTGGACAATAGGCAAAAAGAAATCGATAGGCACATGCAATTGAACTTAAACATACATTCCAAATGCAATTAAACTTAACGCACATTCCACATGCCTTTGCTTTACATTTTGTCCATTTGGAATCATGTAGTACATGTCAACACTATCCTTCAAATCCTCACTTACCCATACCAAAAAGTAGCATAACTGAATGGTAAAAAAAACTCAAAAGGCACTAAAGAATTATGAATATTAGAAAAGCTCATTTCAACCAAGGTACAAAAAGCAGAAAACAGACATGACGCAGGGTCCACCACCACCATGTAATGGTAATGCTCCATTACAGCAGAATCTAGGAATAGAAAAACTGAAAAAAAGAAATAGGAAAACATAAAATCATGGAGAAAAGGAAAAATTAAAAATGATTTAGACTGAAAAAATGCCTATCTTCAAAAGAAGCCATTGCAAGGGCTATTATTTAGAAGGTAATGCCACTTTCTCAAGTCTTGTTAATTTGAAAGAACCCAAATCCATTAAGCCGTTACAAATTACTTAATGGCTAATATGCAAAAGAGAATGTCATTATATTCAGACAAATACTCCTTGGCGGTTAATTTTAAATCACATAGTAGGTGGGCAGCATTTACCATTCTAAAAGGTATTATTTTCACATAAGGACCATTATTTCAACCCATTCTTTTGACTGCGAACAAAGAGCAATTATCTGAAAAAGAGAGTTTAATATTGAGTATTCATCTGGAAGCATACTTCTTTGTTTTGTAAGGAAAACTCCCAATGTAAAATAGGGAGCTATAAATGTATAATAACAATACCATAACAAGCGCCACACCCTGTGGATGCCAAAACTGTACAAGCTGACATGAACTTACTCAAGTAAGTCTGGGCAATTTTCTTTTCGTTACACCAAAAAAATTACTCAAATGAATCTCTCAAAACATGGAACACACCTAGATTGTCCTTGAGGAAGGGGAGATGCAGCAGAAACTCTGTTAATTGGATTTAATAAACCATTTGGCATGCTTTGCATTTGATTTGGGCTTGCATTTTGTTGGGGTTGCTGAATCTGTTGCTGCTGCTGTTGAGAACCAGAGGAGTCTACAGTTGCAGATGGTTTCAAGGCTGCACCCTGATTAACTACAGCTGAACCCTGTTGCATTTGATTCTTGTCTACTTGTGGAACATAACCAGTGTTCCTGTGTTGAAAAAACCTGTTTGAAGACCCCTGGTTGAATGAGGAACTCAGTTGTTGAATCTTCTGAAAAATCTCTTCTACAGGAGGTGGAGGCCCAGGCAGCTTTGCATGCCTATATCGACAATCAGGACCATTTGGACAGAAACCCAACTTGTACCTGCATCCACATGAAATCATGTGTAATGAGAAATCACCCAAACACTCGCCATGAGCCGCATTTTAAACACCATATAATATTCATTCAGCTTAAAATAAAACACATTATTCTTCTCAGTGCAGTTATATATCCTTCATCAGACGACATAGAGAATATCAAATAAATTATATAGATGTGTACAAAAACCATATGTTTTGACTAATAACAAAATACAAATCTCTTTTTTTTTTGGGGAGAAAATATCCAAATCATGTTTTTAGTTTGTATTGTACAATATAGATAAATAATATACGCTAGTGAATGCTCTAGTATAATACAAACTGACAGATGCTAATACAAAACAGAGACAATATATAATGCATAGATATGTGAAAACTGCATTTATAATGTATAAGATAAATCTACAGTATATATATGTAGATGCTCTTTTGCAGATAGGATATTATTTATTCATGGACATGTATTTTTTTCTTTATTTGATTAATTATTCATGGACATATATTATTAGTTCCTTAACATCCATGGCATTTTCTGGACGTGAAATATCCCCTCCAAGTCAGAAAGAGGCAGATTTTTGCTATTTGCTAGGGAAAATATAATCAAAATGATAAATAAAACAAGGGCCACCCAAAATCCCTCCATAGGAATTTAAACTAATATGAGGGAATGCTAAGGGAGATGCAACAAGTGATTGTCCTGTTTTTTTTTATTATAATGTTAGCAATATTGCATTGAGCCGACCCCAAATAGTTGGGAAAAGGCTCTGAGTATGATGAACAATATATATTTCATCGATAGAAATGCTTGTATAAGTATAAACGCTACACAAAACGGATCTAGGCATATTAGACTCATGCATATATTGGTATAAACATGATAGTGCTTGATTGAGTTACTATCCTGAGCCTGAAAGATATTTACTAGTAATGAAGGTTAGGATGTTCCTTCTTTTGGCAATGAGCCTCATCCTTTCGCTGTAGCTGGATCCCCTTCTACCATCACTCCAGCTTGAGTTCAGATTCTCAGCCCAATAAACAAGGCACAGGCTTCAGCCCCACTGCAATGCACTCACGTATAGGGCATGAGTAGGTGAGCAAGATTTTGCAATGTCATTTATTACCACTTAGTTTCAAAATAAAGCATGGAGTACCCCCAGAATTCCTCGCTTGGTTTTGCCTATGAGGCTATAATAATTTTTGTTTTTTCTTTTCTTCTCTTTCACATTAATTTTGGTCATCTAGAAGGACACAGGTATGGGAAGCTGTTTTTGACTCGGGTTTGAAGAAATCCAATTCACCTACCTATATTTTGCCAACTCCAAAACATCTATACAAGTTCTTGGGATGCATAAGTGTCTATCTGTCAATCTTTGAGTCTATTTGAGTGTGTGTGCATATACATGTGTCCATGCATGCATGTGTGTGTGGTATGTTCATTTGTTTGCTCTA
>NW_006498792.1:878496-892862 GCF_000471905.2 Amborella trichopoda | reverse complement strand
GTGTTAGTTAGTTACTTAGTTTGTACGTAGTACGTAGTTACGTATAGGGTCGGTAGTAGTATATATATATAAATATATATTATATATATATATATATATATATATATATATACCTTAGTTTTGTTGTCTTTATTCCATGTTATAAAAAGAGTAAGGACATTTTTGTCATTGAATAGGATGTTGATGATATTTTCACTAAAAAATAAGAATAATTATGGAGTGAAACTTTAGGTACTTTATCACTATAAATGCCCTTGTCTGTTAGTGAATATTTCAAAAATGTCCTCCTTGAGATGACAAACATGCCCTTTGTTTTAGTGAAAATATCAATAATACCCTTTCAAATGATAAAAATGCCCTTATTCACTTTATAAACATGCAGTAAACAAAAAAAAAAGGAAAAAAGTAATCTTCACAGTTCACACCCCTTTCTAAATATAACCTATAGGATTTCAAGGGAGTAACCACAGAAAAACACTATTATGGGTTTTTAATATAATTAGTAACTTTTAATAACAAAATAAATTGAAATATATAAAAGACGTGGGTCCACAACAAAGACACGTGTTGCAAAATCATAAGACCCACAAGCGAACACGTCTCTCACAAAAACAGAAAGCAGTCAAGCATTCTCATTTGTCCAATTTGTTGGACTCGCGCATCCACATAGCACACACACCAAACCTGCAACCCCAAAATAAATGGAAATTTCCAGACACGTGCCGACACGGATTTCTTGTGCCTATATGCATGTCTACACCTATGTCTAGTGCATTAGTGTGTCTGATTTTCTCCTAAATACATGTGAGCACTTTTGTCATGGTTAAATAGCTGGTCAATTAAGCACTTTTCATTGCATTCCAACCATGTTAGACATAAGATTCACAACATGGTCAGTTTCCACGATATGCGTCCCAGCTTGAGCAATGGTGGGTTACACCCATTGTTCAAAAAAGCGGACCATCCAGCACCTAGGCAATCCAACAGGCCTGGGCGCATCGCCCAAGCTTAGGCGACCAAACTAGGCGGCAGTCCTTGGGCAGCCGCCTAGGCGGTACAGAACCCGCCTAGGCAGGCGCCCAGCCCTAGGCAACCGCCCAGGGCATGCGCCCTGCCTAGAGGCGGAAATGAATTTTTTTTGTTCTATTGACTTTTTTGAAACATAAAGGCTTTTAAGGATGAGTTTTAGGTTCATTTGAAATGAATCCACAAGAACCCATTTTAGAAATAAAGTAACCTCTAAAAAACTAAATTTTGTGATTTTCATTGCATCGAAGTGTTTCTCAAAGTTGCGAAAATGGATACAAGCATCACCCAAGTAGATTAGATTTAGTTTTGGAGTTTCTTAATCCTATTAGAAGGTTTTTTTATCATTTTAGCACCAAAAAAAATCTCAGAGGTGGGAGTTTGGAGTTCGAGCAATCAAAGTGAGTGCAAAACTTTATTTTTTAGATTGCTTATTTTATTTTGAGATGTCTTCTTCAGGATCTAGTCGAAGTGGAGATCCGGGTTCGAAATATGGATATAACCCGAATCCAAATGACAAAAATTGCATTAGATGCAATTATTGTGAAAAAGATACCAAAGGGGGTATAAACCAGTGTAAGAAACATCTTGTCGGCATTAAGGGGGATGTTGCCCCTTGTAAAAATGTTCCTGAAGCTATCAGAGAGGAGATTAAGCAATATATGAGTTCTGTAAAACAAAAATAGGAACAAAATCCTTGTCATTTGAATAGATCTTATTTTTATTCTTCATGGTTATAACCCAAAACCAAACGATAAAAATTGTATAAAGTGTAATTTTTGTGAAAAAGATACCAATTGGGATATTAACCGATTCAAGAAACACCTTGCCAGTATTAAAGGGCATGTTGCTTCTTGTAAAAAGGAGCCTGAAGCTATTCGAGATGAGATTAAACAATTTCTGAAATTAAAAGAACCAAAAAAGGATGAAAATGAGCCTTGTTCTATGGAAATATCTTCTCCAGGTTCTTCTAGAAGTGGTGATCAGGGTTGGAAGTATGGTTATAACCCGAATCCGAATGACAAAATCATATTCAATGTAATTATTGTGGAAAGGATACTAATGGGGGCATTTACAGGCTTAAAAAATACTTTGCCTGTATTAAGGGGGATGTTGCCCCATGTAAAAATGTTCCTGAAGCTACAAGGGAGGAGATTATACAATATTTGAGTTCATGGAAGCACAAAAAGATAGAAAAGGGTAGAGCAGCCAAGACTCCTAGGTATCTGCACATACTAGTAAGAGGGAGGTAGAAGAGGAGGAGGAGGACGATGCAGATTCAGAAGAAACAGAGGAGGACGAGCATTATATTGAAGAGGGAGATGACTCTGATGATGATTGCATAGAATCTGATGCATATGATGAGGCTTACCCTATTCCTTCTGATAATGATAATGATGACTGAAGAATGAAGAGTTGAAGACGCTTGAGTGCTTGACTCTTGGTGTTGAGTGTTGACTGTTGAGTGTTGACTATTGTGTCCTAGATAGAATATTTTTTGAATTTCTGTATATTTTTTTTTTCTTATTTTTAGTTTCTACTTTCTAGTTTCTACTATCTAACTTTTGTGTGTACAATTTATAGTGTATCAGACTATCAGTGTATGTTTGTATGGTTTTACTGTTTTAGCATTGTATGAAAATATGGATTATGGTCTTATGGATTATCAAAATTCTCTTCTGGACTTCTATCTTCTTTTTTTTTTCAACTGGGCCGCTCAGGTTTTGGGCGCCACCTAGGCGCTGGGCAGCCTGGACCCCACGGCCGCCCCAGTGCCGCCTAGCACTTTTTGAAACACTGGTTACACCAATACTGAAGCATTCCTCCTATGGAACTTGGAATGGCCACTGTTGAAGCATTGCTACTATTGAACTTGTACTGATCCAGCTAACCCAAAAAGATTGAAGGCAAAAGACTGTCTATTAATGGCTACTGGAAAAAACAAAAATAGACCATTTACTATTTCTGCCTCTTGATTGAACATCGAGCAAATACTTGGTATGATCATCCCTCACTTTACCAGATGATCAACTGTTACAACTTTATCTACTGTGGATTTGAGTTGCAGGTGGAGCAGGTATACGCAATACCAGCAAATAACTAAGCTGATGTTAGCACTGAGTCAATATCTGGTACATGGAATTAACTGACACACTACTTTCATTGTCAGGTCTCAAATTCAGCTTGCCTTCTTTCCTCACTGTGTAAAAGTGCTGCTGTAGATTTGCCAAACATTCAATCTCATCCTCTTACAAGGTTCTTCAAGGGAAGGGATCCAGGTGACTCAAAGCCCTCACCTTCTACTACTTTGTCATTCTCATGTTGGTTCTAAGGCAACTACAACACATGGGTGCCTGTCCATAATTGTATCATGCCCAGGCCAGGCCACAAGTCCATCTAAAACCTTGTTCGCAGACCATTTCGCACTTGTATCCTATGTTCTAAATAAGGTCTTGTCCACACCTACTTATTCCATTCTACACCCTTGAAAGCGTGGTACTATTTTCCATTGCCTTGACTAGCCCCCCAGCTCCATCCTTCCCATACTATACCTCTTTCCATGGATGAGTTATTGTGTGCCAAGCCTCCACCACCACTTGGCCAGTAGTGCTGCATTTGTTTTTCAGATTCCCCTAATCCCAAACCCCTTTGGTTTTGTTAAGCCACTAAGCCTATTCTTTCCCATTTAACCAAGTGATGATCCTCCACTTGCCAACTGAGCCCAGAACTATAACAGCTGCTTTTGAACAAGGGACTACAAAAATACCAATTACCACAGCCTACCCTGTCAAAAATTGAAACAAGTTCACACAATCCCCAACACAATTACAACCATTTCTTCTTTCCAAATCCCCTAAAGACCAGCTACAAGGGACAACCTCTAAAGTAAGTAATCATTCGAGCAGAGCACCCAACTCTAAGAGATCAGTCACCAAAACAGACAAGACCCAATGATCACCCTGACAAATGTTTGGGAAAAGACAACCACAATGCTGTAGATGACGCAATGAGGGCCTCATCAAGTGTGACAAATCATCTGAATCCTTGTACTTTTCATGAATTACACAAATTAGGTTACCACCTAGTACCTGATTTTGCCTGCAACCATCTTCTCTCCTCTCTCTAGCCTTCTAGACTCATCTTGGGGTTTCTTTTTCGGTTTTTGTTTTATTTTCAATCAGTTTCTGTTGATTGCATATGTGTCTCTGTTGCCTGTGGTCTTCAGTACAACTTGGCACACACAAAGTACACACTGTCCTTTATGAAGATGAGTTAATAATCAAACAGAATGTCATAAGGTAGGTGACTTAACACCCCATATGCCATCCCTCCTTAATCCATCTAATTTCTACATTCATCCAATTTCAAGGAAACATGAAAGACCCAACATGAAACTTAATGTGTTACCACCCAAGCCACAGCTATTGCCATCTCAACAACACCCAGAGGATCTATAGAAAACAAATGACAAAATATTCTCAAGGATTTCCCAAAAGCTTAATCCAGAAATATAACTTGGCAGGGTTAGCTACAATTATCAAAAGAGAATGTGAATAGTCAACGTGAGGCAACATTGAAACCTCTAGAACAGTGTGCCCATACTCGCATGTTTAACAAATGGCTAATGGCTCCAAATAACCCCCAAAGAATATCTTTGCTCACCACCCATCTCGCAACCATAATTAGACAGTATGAATCAAGTTCTCAACATCATCAACTCTGAAATTTCATTATTTACCTCTTTCCATAAATAAAATCCCCTGGATTTTTGCCCCTCCCATTTAGTCTCTCTCTCTTTCGAGCCCATCTCAACAGCATGATACTAACAACAGGGGAAACTGCTGCCCCAATTCCATCCAACCTTCAAAACAAACTCCAAATCACGCCGTTGGAACCTAGAGCTAGACGGGATCAAAATCTTTGTGCCCATAAACAGAAAGCGTACTTAGGTAACTTGGAACTTCTAGCACAACCATCACTTGATAAATGTTAGAACGGTTTAGCCAAAACTAATACTATTTTTTACAGAGGTATGTCACTTGTATGAATCTGTCAGAGAAATGCACCCTCAAAAAACTACTCCATTTTTCTTTTTTCTTTTTTCTTTTTTTAATTGTTAACGGTGCGAATAGAGTAGGACATTATGTTGAGACACCTGTTCCCCTGACCACCGATGCCCTGACCCCATTCCCTCACAAAGATGTCCCTCACTTAAGCTGGATCCACACTGCTAGAACAAATATTAAAAGCCATTTTGGATTAAGCTAAGAATGCAAGCTCAACCTACACAAGATTCCCCAGCAAATCCTTATGTTCATTGGAACTGATCAAATTTCAGAGGATTCTGCAAAAGTACATCCTTTAGCAGAAGTCATACCATATCAGTCAACAGGCAAACCTTCTCTTTTTTTTAATTACTAACATCCAAACTTTTTTTTTCTATTTGATCGGTAACATCCAAAACTTTTTCATACCCAAATTGTGGCATATCTGTAGACTTTTACAGTCATATGCAATTGAGCATTGCTCAATGACCTCTAACGCACTTATCATAATGAAACTAGCTAGTTGCACCCGCTCATTTCCATAAATAGATATGTCACAAGTTAGTGGAACAGGATTCAAGCAGTCTAAGGGTTCAAAAATTGGTTAAAAACAACAGAAAAAAGAAAAAACATTTGTTCATATTGCCTATCAAGACAGAAAGATCACAGCAATCATCATTCATCACTGCGTAAATGATATGTATAAAAGGGAACCATATGAATTACACATCTAAAATATGTATGCAATCTACACTGATTGATACAGAAATCCACAATTTGGATTCATAGAGTGATTCTTCTAGCACCTAACTTGACAACTAGTCCAGAAAATTCTCTACCAAACCTGCCTCTTCCTGAGAGTTTGCAGTAAGGATCATAGAATTTTGGTAAACATGTAGTAATGCAAACTTCAGTTGATAAATCAAGTACCTTTTCAGAAAATCAATTTGGCTAAACTATCTCATTGAGATAATGTCTCCCAACAAAATTCCAGATAGGAAAGCACTAGGACTAATACTACTAGTCAGTAATGGTAGTAATGAGCCATGAAAAAACTTTGCCCATAGAAAACAAAAAGATCCATAAATTACATTTAAATTGCAAATTAACGAGAATATTAACATGATATCAACAGTAGCAAACATAATACAACAACGGCCAAATTAAACTTCAGTAAAATAGTGGAAGCTCTAATAGAAGTCACCCATCAAATATAATAACAGCAAACAGTGATGACCATGGTAATATTAAAATGCAACAGCAACACACACACGAGCGGGCGTGCACAAAAGCATGCACGCGCGTACAAACACACGTAAAAATCAGTAATTAACACACAAACTAAACTTCCCTCAAACAATAGTAATTACAAAAAGTATCACCCACAAAAATCAACAGCAATAATAATCATAACTACAATTACAATACCAGCAGACGTAATGGGGAGTGATGATAAGGCCACTATGAATTAACAAGTAATGGGGAAAATTATAACAAAGATAACAAAAATCATATTGGTACCAACAAAAATCACTACAAAAGTAGCATAAGTAGTAGCAATTATTTTGATTATGATAATAACAAAAAACAAAAACAACATAAACGAGATTAACAACACAATAATATGAATTAGAACACATAATTGCATAGTAGGAAGCATAATACATACATGTTACACTCTTTGATATCTTCATTTGTGTGCTTATAAACGCAGTCTTGCTCTCTGCACTCTCCATAGAGCCTGAAGAATCGGCAAACTGGCATTCGAGACTTATCGTATTGGTGCAAAAACCCACAAGCATCTCCCTTCATGCAAAGGCTCCTGAGCCAATGCCTGCAAACTGTTTGCCGGAAACTCCTGCGACCTTGCAGGTTCATGGCGGCCGGATCAGGAAGGTTTCCGGCAACTGAATTGCTAGAAATTGGGGCGTTTGGATCATTTTGGATGAGAGATATTGCGGTTGGGTTTGGATTGTTGGTTGTTTCAAGGCCACCCTCAAAGTCGAAGCTGAGGCCCCCTTCTGGTTCTTCCATTTTAGGGCCTTTTTGGGTTCTAGGATGGGCTCATTAGAGAGAGAGAGATGGGTCCAAGAATTAGAGCTGCAATTCTTTGAGATGGGTTTTAGAGGGAGAGAAGGCGGGAACTAAGAAGGATAAACTGCGATAACCAAATAAGGGTTTTAGGGCAAACAGAGAGTGAGGTTCAGAGGAACCGATGGGAAAAGACTTTAAACATGGAAAAGAGACTCAGAGACTCCTATGTTTCCATGGAGGGAGGGAGAGAGAGACTAAACCTCTCCTGACGAAGAGAAGAGAGAGAGAGAGAGAGAGAGAGAGGCTGAACAAGTAAACATGTCCTTTTCCGTTTTAACTCGTCCACGAGCATGTACAGCGTGCTCTCGCGAGAACATGTTATATGCAGGGCGTGATTAGCGAGTCTGGACTTAAAACATGTTTTTAGGACTACTATTTCACAACCACTCCTAGCTTAGCTGTTAGATGTCAAATTGTATACCTTCAGAATTGCTATGAAATTCCGGAAATTTTGTTTTAAATTTTGAGTCTAATAAACAATATACTTACAATCACCTTATTTAAAACTGGATGGACAAGAGTGATTATGGCATTCTAGCGTCAAAAGTAAATCGTCTCTCTGCATTTTTTTTTTGTTTTTTTGTTGTTGTTTATAATTTTTAAAAAAAATATTTTAAAAAATTTAATATATGTATTTTTGTCTTTTTCATAAAAGCTTTTTTTATAGAAGAGGTCATATATTATGCTCCTTTAGGATCATTTTATACATTTACACCATCAAAAAAAACACTAGGGAGATTTTTTTTTAAAAAAAAAAATTGAGATCCACCTAATTATAAATAGATGATTATTTTCAAATACAATAAATGAATTTTGATTTCTTGAACATCTACATTCCCTCCAAAATTTTGGATGGTTCCAGTCAAAATTTGGATTGCCATTTTTTTATGCACATAGAAAGTGAGTTTTTTTTTTCTTTTTTTTTTTGAGGTTGGTTTCCACATTCTAGAGATCGCATTCTCAAATTTTGAGATCTAAAAGATATTCCTAGTATAAGTTTTGCCTAAAGGACTAGATGGATAGCATGCTGCAACCGCAGTACAAAATCTTTAGGTTTTATAAAAAAATTATTCTGCATTTGAACTTCCCTTTCCTTTATTGATTTGATGTCTTTAATCTTATTCTAATTTAAGCACATTAAATAATGGGAGTGAACTAAGAATCTTGGTTTGACAAAAGATTTTATTAAAAAATTTCACCAATACACTCCCTTAAAAAAAAAAAAAAAGTGCATTAAATAGCTATAAGCAATATATTATCAATAATATACAAAAATAATCATATATGAAATATTTTCCTTTTTCGCTAAAACTAAAGTATCATTATAAATGGCGAGAATGAGATCCAGTAACAAGTAAAATTTAAGGCAACTGGGAAATCATCGTGAGGTTCGAATATTTGGGTTTGTTTAAAAATTCTGGCAATTTCTTCACATTTTCATTTTTTGTTGTTTCATTGGTGTATACAATACAACATTTTTTATGGACCACTAACTTATATTTTTTGTTTTGTGGTTTTAGTAAACTGCAATCTTATATTGAAGGTCTTTTTTCTCTTTTCTTGTTAACAATAATCATATACCTTGTGTTATAGTTCTTGTTATTTGCTAATGTAGTTTTTGTGGTTGGTTTTATTATTGTCGTTTCGTCACATGCGCCTAATAAATCCATCATATGTTTTATGTTGTGGCAGTAGATCAACATTGTTGATTTAACCCAACATTTATCAAGTATTACTATAATGATACTTGAAATTATTGTTCAACGACCTTATTGTACCTATTTAATAACCATAAATCATATTATTATTTTGTGTCACCTGTATATATCCAAATTTGTCTCTTTGTTATTTTGACCCAAATCTAAAATATTCACGATTTTTAACTTACCTAATTTTTTTTGGAAATCTATATATTTTACCTAATTTTTTTGCCTTCAACCTTTTGGGACAAAACTGACTTATTTACAATAATTTTGGTTTGCCAATATATTGTTATTCAACGACTTGCTTACCAAGATGCAAATAAGGATAATATTTTGAATTTTGAAAATTGGGAATTGGGACTTCGCTTTAGAATCCCATTGTTTCAATGAAAAAATAAAAATTATCAAAGGACATATGAGGAATGAACTACTTAACATTGTTCTTTTTTTTTCTTTTTCAAAATTCAAAAATCCCCAAAAAATAAAAAGAAAAAGATGATCCTCTCGTCATGGCCCAACAAAATCAAGAGTATGCACGCCTTTTTTGGAATATATGCTTATATTATTTGTTCATGGATAAAGTTTCCATAAGTTCAAGCTTCTTCTTTTTATTTTTTTGTGACAAGGGCACATAGTTTTATTGATAATAATGAATTATATCATATTACAAATAATTGTAAAGAATGAAGCCCCAGATTTTGCTAACATATCCACCATCTGTTTAACGTCCCTAAAGACGTGGTTAAATACAATTAAATTGTAATATGGAATTTTTCAATTAGAGGTATTTTTTGTCATTTATAATTGATATTTTTATAAAAATAGTGGCATTTTATTAATAGTTAAAAAACAATTAAAGCATCTTGAGGGTGATGTCACACATCATGTCTTAATAAATATTTTTGTTTTTTATTAAATATTTATATCATAAATTTTTATTTTACCCTTGACTAATTACTCAAAGGTCCACTTGGCATACTGATGCATCTGTAGGTGTAGAGAGGTAAGATGCACCTTCAAAATTTATCATGGTATGCATTTTTTATGAAAAATGTTTTTAGGATTATCTCAAAATCTATTTTTATATCTAATTATAAAATTTTAAATTTAAAAATTTGCTTAAATCAAGTAGATCTATAAACATATGAAAATCTTGAAAATGGCCGGTGTAGATAGTATGTTGTGAAATGTATTATTCATGAGACTTAAAATCTTTTTATTTTTCATGGTCATAAATCTCGATGTTGAGATGATCAATCAAAGGGTTTTTTAACATTAAAACCTATATTTTTCTGTTGGATTTTTTAAGTGCATCCATAGTTCTACATTATAAGGTTGCATCCTTATATAAACTTTTTCCTTACTTAAATACCCATAAACAAAAAGTTGCTACACTATATAGGATATGGGCATCTAAGTGTCAAAAAATTGAGGACTTAAGGGTATACACTGCAAAATGATGTAGCCTAACAAAACCCATATCTAAAACCTCCATCTATACATATACACTCATAAACTTCTTTAAATAACTTAGTTTTTCCCAACAAAAAAGAACTTTCAATTTACAGGTGACTTTTACCTTTCAGTTATCACAAACTCGAGTTTTTGTAAAACTGCCAACAATTCAGCATTATTAACGGTAACAATACCACCTAGAGTAAACAAAAACTACAATAAAAACTACATTACCCTCAAAATTACGAACACCTCCCACTCTAGCTGACCCTAGGTTTCTAAAGGAACTTTTCAGAGTTTAGCTTAACACACCTATCCAATTGTGGTGTCTATCTTCCTTTTGGTTTAACCTTTGAGAAAGATTCAGTAACCAAATTGTGAACATTGAGAGTTCCTTCATTTTGAAATACCAAAACCACACATTGTGGATGATCTTTTTTTTAACCTTATAAAGGTCTGAACTTGCACTTTCAAAAGTATGTATATTCATCTCCAACTAGATCTCCCAAAGCAAAGCCCTGATCTCCCAAATAACCATATTTTTAAATAACCATAATTTTCTTAGACAAACACAGTAGGTGGTAGGGATAAAGAACATCCCATAGAATATAAGACCCACAACATAGTAAAAATAGACGATCCACAATCTCTTCATACTCGTTTGCAAATACACACATTGACAATCAACTTAGCCCTTTTTCTCGCAAATAGTCAACCGCTAGGACTTTGTCTTGAGATAAGATCCAAATGAACATTTGCACCTTGTGGGGAATACGTCATTTCCAAATACGTTTCAAACCTCACTGCAACCACCTTATAACGAATATGGAAAAGAAGACGATAGGTAAATTTTTTTTAAAAAAATCCATCATTAGTGTACTCCTAGATCACCTCATCTTCTTCATTTGGTGAAATATAAACCGCTTCCAATTTGTCAATGAGATTAAGTGAATTAAGTAATAAGGACATCTATGATTATGTTATAAGTAAATTGCAAGCTCCAATTAACCTGAATATCATCACAAACATAGGCCTCATTAACCTTCAAGCTTTGATTTGTAGCATTTTCAAATAGCTCTCCAAATAACCTGAATATCATCACCAACATAAGCCTCATTAACCTTCAAGCTTTGATTTGTAGTCTTGTCGAATAGCTCCTTACACTACACCTTTAGTGCCTATCTCCAATCTATTCGTGAGCTCTACAGTGTGTCATGTCCTCATTTGTCAATCACCTATCTAACATTTATTACAACCAAATCTTTTGAAACAGAGATGCACTTCCAAATACGATATTGAAATTTTCCTTCTCCACCCCGACCGATCAAACCATTATTGTCCAATCCATAATTGGAAACAAAAACATCATTCCGTAACTATTCACCCCCTATCAATGATTCCACCACCGTTTTGTCAGTCAAGCCTGATTCACTAGCTTCAATCTCCTAATACCCAGACTACCGTCTGTCATTGATGTATATATTTTCTCCCAACTAACTAGATGATACTCCTTTCCTCCGCCCAATATGTCAAAAAAAAACAAAAAAACCTCATAAGAATAAACCGAATGCTCTTCATCAACCTTGAATTGATGCAGTTTCCGTGAGGAAAAGCCTGTTGATGGCACATACTGAGGAAGTAGATAAAGAGTGTGGTAAGGGAGAGAGGACCACGCGACAAAAATAATCCCATTTGATAGAACTAAAAAGCCAATAAATAAATCTTTCTGAAAGGAAGTTATTCTATTACTCAACTATTACTTCGTTGGTTTGTGTGAAAATATTTTTCAAAAAATATTTTGTGAAAAATTCCTTCATGTGATTACGTAAAAGAACATTTTCATACTAATTACCTGCTGATTTAATGTGAAAAGAAACATTGAGATTGAAAACATTTTCATACCTAACCACATGAGACAATATTTTAAATGAATAATATTTTCTTAAAATATAAAATATATTAACGTGAACTAAATATGCAATGCGATTGGCTTCCTACATTGTAGTGCATGGTTATATTCCATTATATAAAGTTGCAAATTTTTAATGTAGAATTAAATATGCACCTAAAAAATCCATTGTAAAATGTTGTTTAGATATTGAGAAAGGGAAAATTTCGTACAGTCCTCTAATTCTCCATCTTATTTCATGGTACCCGTCCTTCTATGTTTTTTTAAGCGGCATAAAAAAAAACCCTCGAGTCACTTTTAGCCACAAAAACTAGCCCTAATAAATTGTTTTATTCCATCTCAATCCAAAAGTATTTTTAACCCTATTTTGCACTTTCAGTACCTAAGTGATTGAGATAGAATAAAACAATCTTTTGAGATTAGTTTTTGTGGTCAAAAGTCAATAAATGTGGAAGAGAAGAGATAATGGGGTACGTTGAAATACTTAAGGGTTTTTTTATGTCGTTTCAAAAGAAAAATAGAAGGAGTTTTTTTATTGGAAAACTTTATAATTTATCATATTGACATTGATATGTATGAATATGAAAAGAAAAAAAAGATTTTGAGTCCACGAAATAGTGTTTGTTACTCATTATCTTGACTGTCAATTTTCAAGATTTTCATGTGTTTATAGATCTACTTGATTTCAACCATTTTTAGAGTTTAAATTTTTATAATTAAAGATGAAAATAGATTCTCAATCTATCTTAATAATTTTTTATACCAAAACTGCATTTATGATAAAATTTAGAGATGCGTCTTAATTAGATTATTTAAGGGTGCAACCTTATGCAAATCATACCCTTATAAAAATTACCATGAATTTATATTTGGAAAAAGTTTATATAAGATTGCAACCTTAAATGTAGAATTACATATGCACCTAAAAAATCCATCGGGAAATTTTGTTTTAATGTTGAAAAACCCTCTAATTGATTATCTTGACATCGAGATGTATGGATATGAAAAATAAATAAATTTGAGTGCATCTTACAACACATTATCTAGACCGTCCATTTTCAAAATCTTCATATGTTTATAGATCTGTTTGTTTTTAACTATTTTTGAAGTTTAAAATTCTATAATTAGATATGAAAATAGATTTTAAGATAATCATAATACTCTTTTAAACCAACGTTACATATTATGATAAAATTTAGAGGTGCACCTTAATTGGATTGTTTAAGGTTGCAACCTTATAGAAACCACCCCCTATGTATTTTGATAAGTAAAACTAAAACTCATTCAGTGAAAAGTTTCCTCCTTTTTATTGATATTTTTTTAACGCCTAAGCCCAAGTCATAAGTAGGGTTTATCTTCTCGGTTTCTCTCGGAAAGTATAGGGTGTGATTTCTATAGAGCTCAGGTCCTAAACAATCAAATTAGAGCGTACCTTCTACTGTCGAGAAATATAGTTTGAATATTAGAAATCTCTATCATACCTTTAAAATATAATTTAATATTTATTTATAAAGTTTAAAATTTCAAAAATAATATAAATTTAGATCTATTAAAACTTGAAAATTGACTGTGAAAAATACATTACAAAATGTACTATTTTTAAAACTTAAAATCCACATATAACACATTTGAGCATCAAAACAATCAAATTAATCGTAAAAAATACATTACAAAATACACTATTTTCAAAACTTAAAATCATAACATATTTAAGCATCAAAACAACCGCTTCAAAAATTTTAAGGTTAGCTCAAATTTGGTTGTTTAGAGCCTCGGCTCTACATAAACTTTTTCCCCGAAGTTTATCGCCTCGCAACTCTTTCCCTCTCTCTCAAGGTTTAGGGTTTTACAAGGGAATCCCTCTCTTCCTCAGTTTCTCTATCTTCATTGTAACTCTCTCGGTATGCCCCATTTTCTCGAGGTTCAGCGTTTTGGAGGTGACTCTCTCTTAAAATTTCATTAGTTTCCTCTTAAATTCTTCTTCCTCTCCTCTCTCTCTCTCTCTCTCTCTCTCTCTCTCTCTCTCTCTCTCTCTCTCTACTCTACTACTACTTACTACTACTACTACTATACGTATACGTAACTACGTAACGTAACGTAAGTAACGTAACGTAACGTAAGTAACGTAACGTA